>NW_021034270.1:0-11554 GCF_004153795.1 Camellia sinensis
CAAATAAGCATCTAATCACATAAACACAAACAAACTTCCTTTCTAGATAATGACTGTTTTCCCGCGAACATTGCCAAAGTTCCAGTAGAAATAGTAGTGATGAAGTGCTCTTCTAAATAAGACTTCTAGAAACTCGTAGACCCAATCATAATTTAAAAAATTAAATCTCAATACTCATTTAGTCACATAAGTATGTCTATTATATAACATACCAAGGTCTATTTTATAATCAATCTAACAAAAGAAACTCATTGGTGGTAAAACCAACCCCATGATCCTAGGTTATTTCAAAACCGATTGCTTAGATACCAAATTGTAACGTTCTCGAAATAATTAACACAACCATCTATAATCATTACGTCTGATTGACAAAATCATCATATATTTTCTTTCATTATATCATTAATCATTACAAAATGTGACAATATTAATTTACATTCATAAATCCAAGATTCTGAAGTCTATACGTTATGACATGGATACAGAATTAAAGTTAAAGTAAAATCAAATAATTATTGCTTAATGAGTGTACAACTCCAGATTGATGTTGGAATACAACAAAATGAGTTTAACTCAAATACAGGTAAACGCCTAAGAGCTTAAAAAAAAAAAATTACAACAAATAAACAAAACATAAAGCCTTAGCTTCCACATTCTCCCAAGCTACTCTTTAGTGGAGGATATCATCAGCACCTGAAAGTTGTTTCCACCATAGGATGAAACCAAAGCCCAGTAGTAGAATTATCCTAATATAGTATATGAAATCTGTAGCAAAATATTATAGAATGAAATGCCAGATACATGCAATTTGTCAAACATGTCCTCGTTTTTCATCTCGAAACAACACAATGCAGATTTATAAATCAATTCATTGAAAATAATCCTTTTATACAGAAACAGAGCAATGGACTACAAAGATATTGGGATCTTTAGGTACATGTCTGCAGTAGGCTATACAATGCCTAACCAAAGCCATTTACCGGTACCAACATGAAAAGGATTGGCACCGAACCGTGTGGGTTGTCTGGGACTTCCGCCAAGGACACACAGGTCAACATCAATAACATAGCTACAACCACACCCACCTAATAGATCACCAAAGTATTTCATCCATTTTTCTCAAAATCAAACATTTACAATGTTTAATAAGAAATGATGCTTAATACACAATGTATGAGGAAATAGTTTCAATTACAGCCTAAGTTCTCCATGCAAAGTCTCAACAATCAAGACTATCCTCCATCGTAGCCTAAAAATAGATATTTCTATTCAATAGATAATTTCCAATCAACAGTCATAATTTCATCATTTACCAATGGGAGTGATATTAGATATCCAACATCTACCATCATCATCAACAAAGCATTTCTCTAATCTTACCAAAACCCCAACATCAATTTACTAATTTCCTTTCACAAATCTCATATCCAAGTTTTAGAACAATACCCATTTTCTTACAAATTAATTTAGAAAAGATTTCCACCATTTAACATATTTTCACCTCATGAACACATCCCCACAACCATTCAAAAAACCCATTTTGGAAAACCTCTCTTTTGATTTCAACTCATTACCCTAATTTTCCTAAAAATCCCTAAACCATCAATCCCTTTTTAAAGTGCAAATAATTAAGCTAAAATCCATGTTAAAGCTCAAAAGAAATGCTTTACCTCAAAGTAGAAGACAAGAGGAAACAAAGGATAAAACTTGACAGAGCCAAAAATAATAAATACTCTGATTAAGGCGAAGCCCCCGACATGTTGGTACCTTTTTTCTCCAAAGACTAGGGAAAAGAAATCAATAGATTGAGAGTAACTAGAGAGAGAGAGAGTGTGTGTGTGTGTGTGAAGATCTAGGGTTTTGAAAGTTTAGAGAGAGAGAGAGAGAAATGAAAAACTAATCCAAAACGTCTTCTTCTTGGGTGAAATACGCACAGATCCCTCGAGCACAAGAATGGTCCGCTCGAGTGACAGACACAATAAGTGACACTGTTCGAGCGACCAAAACCACCGCTCGACGCGAATAATTTGTGAGAACCCGAATATAAAAATAAGTAAATAATTAAAATAATAATATTACAATCTCAAATATTTTGGTGGTGAATTGTAAGGTGCAATTAAATATTAGAAGGTCTTTTAATAATTTTTAAACCTAAAATAAATTTATGGTGAAAGTCTTTAATTTAGAAGCAAGATTTATTATTTTAAAAAAAAAATAAAATAAATAAATTTAAGTTCAAATTAGTAAGCATATTTTGATCTAATAATATTGTATTTTTAATGGAGAATAGAATTAAATAATATAAAGAGATAATAAACATAGAGCTTTTTGGTTAAATATATATAAAACAAAGGATAATTATTTAGAGTTTGTTTGGATATATATAGAGAGCAACCCTAGTTTCCTAACAAAAACCCTAACCCTTATTTATAATTGTTTTGCACAACACTTTCAACATGTAGTAGCAGCAACGGGAAGGGGGAAGAGAGAGAGAGAGAGAGAAGAGGAGAGGGAGAGAGATTTCCAGCCACCTTGTGTCTCAACAACTCTCTAAGGTATTAATCATCTATTCTTGTTTTATTATAATATGTTGTCTACATAGTTATGTGCTGTGTGGGTGTTGTGAGTTGGTGGAAGAAAAAGGAATGGATTGGCTGTATGGGGATAGTATTCTGGAAATTTTTAATTGAATTCATAATGCTGCTCCTAAAAATATTAATCTGCCAGCAAACTTTAAAAATCAAGAGACCTATATCAAACGAAATGAATTTTGAACTAAAATTTTTACAGTAGATTAACTACATATTGAATTGTGTATCTGATTTGTTTCCATAATTTTTGGGAGTCAAAATCCATATAAACTGATGCGTTCAAATCTGTCTAGAAAACTGGTTTTAAACAGTAAATTCGGGAGTGTTGTTCTCTTTGTGTATAAATCCAAAAATTATCAAATCGAGCGTCATTAGAACCGGTTACGAGTCTAGTTCTTATTTTTTGGCCTTGCATTGATTGCTCGTGTATATTAAGGAGAACCCAGCAATTTCTTTAAAGTACTGCAGAAAACAACCTGTTTGGATATAATAAATTGTGAATAATTATTTTGATAAGAAAATCAAGTGAAACCAATTGGGTTTGAAACTAGGATATATTAGTTGATATCTGGAGGTTTTTGTAATTTTTCGAAATAGCGTGGAGTGGGTTTGTTAATTTTTCAAATTAGCAAATAGATTGGGAAAACTTGTTTAAAACTCTGTTTTATCTTAAAGTTACTTTTAGTTAAGTTTCGATCGGAACCCAGTGTCTTGGGTGATTTTAGACCTTTGAAGAACATGAACTTAGGTAATATTTAAGAGTAACGGTGAGTTGGGTTGAGCCGTGTTAGTACGCTTTAAGTTTGGGTTTACTTAGTTTCTTATTCTTTAGTATTTTTAAATTAGGAGTGACGTGTAGTTTTCATGTTTGGTTCAGGGGTACTAGTTGGACTTTTATACTCTATTCGAGGATTATATTATTTCGGTTCAAGTGAGTAGTTTCATGCTACATATTTTTATAAATGTTCCCCTACCCTGAACAGTTGAAAAATAAATTGTTGTTTCATGACTAAACTGTTTTGATAAATTATTATAATTATCAATTGAATCAAATTATTTCTGAACATGTGTGAACTTGGCATACTGTAAACTATTTGGTTTTGGTCTCATGTTTATAAATGATGAAGCTACCATGTTTTTGCGAAATTGATGTGTATTGATTATTGGGACCATATGTGTATTTAGTCTAGGGAAATTATTCCACTGTGTGGGGTGACTTTGGCCACTAGGAACAAATCCGGGTTGGCCGTGATGACTCTAGTACTCAACGATTGTAAGGAAAAGACCAAAAAAAAAAAAAAAAAGCTAGGGTGACCTTCAATCGGATCGTCTTGAGAAAAGATCCAGTGCCACTTGAGGATGACTCTTAGTTTGATTTTGGATCCAACGGGGCTTATAACCTTGAGAACTGTGTGGCATATTATTTGTTTTTATTGGTACCTAGAAAATTATTGGTGTTCATTGTTATAATCTGTTTTAAGTGAAAAATGTCATTTATCATGTTCTTGCGAGATATGAGTATTTTAAATGTTGAACTGTGGAACTTTCTTTTTTGAAATAGATTGTATTTACGCAAACTGTATGCCAATCTAAATTCTGTGATAATATATCTTATTTTGGAAATGGCCATGTTTTCAAAATTGTATTTACTATCCGTGTTGCTACTCACTAAGCTATCAGCTGACTTAGTTTTTATCACTTCTAGGTGTTTAGAAGGACTTAGGGTGGACTCATGGCATAGCTTGGAACTCGATTGCAATAGACCTCTAGGACATACATTTATTTTGTTTTAGATTGTTATGTCAAGTTTGTGCATACTTCTTTTTATTTTTATTGAGGTTCATTTAGGATTATTTTGATATGTAGGCTGTTTATATCCCATAAGTTTGGATGGTATTGATTACGGTTGGTGCCGTTTATACTGTGGCATGTCACTGGATTGAGTTTGGTTATTTATTACTGGACTTTTGTATAATTGCTCAATGCGATTATGATTATTAGTTAGGCTTACGTTGTGCCTTGGACTGATCCCTGTAGGCTACGGCCGATCATACCCGGATTTGGGGTGTGACTAATCACCCCCTCCTAGAAGTTCAGATCTGCAAAAAACCATTCAAGTATAAGAAAGAATGCTCAAGTGAAGTTATCATACTTCTAGAATTTCTACAAACTGTAAAAGACTACTCGAGCACAAGAAGGACTGCTCGATGCGAACGGACCAAAAATCTGGGCAACAATTCATTGAAAAACTAAGCTCCTAACCTGTCTCAAAAGCGACTAAAACTCTCAATAGCCAAACTCAACAAACAACAAGATGAAAATGAGATGAATAACAATTAAGTACATAGGTTCTCGATCCAAAAGTAAGAAATGAGACGGGTCTAAATCAGAATTGTTTTAAAAATTAAACAGACATATATATAATTGAACAGATAAATAGAATTTAAGAAAGAAATTGAAGAGATAAAATAAAATTTAAGGGGAAAATTGAACAAATAGGAAAAAAAATATATATTCACGTTATTCGGTGAGTTTGAGTCCTTCACTAGGAACCGAATTTTAAGTTGTTCCGCACTTGCCGAACCTCACTTTCCTTTCTTTACCAATACAACAATTCTTGAAAAAGGTACAGTAATTGGGTTTAAAACCTGAATTTTATGCTTCTTGTATTGTTGTCCTACAAGACTTGCTTGAGATCTACTCTCCTAATTTTTTTATGATTCTTTTTAATATTGTTTTCACACTTGAACACTAATAAGTTATTTGCATTCCCTATGTACTGCCCCAATGAAAACCAAAACATGTGAAAGATGAATAATATAACTTAGATAGATAATGCACTTTTTCTTTAGCATTATATATATAACAATCACCAATTATCCACTTGCTATATATAATTTGTGGTTATAATCATTTCTATTTTGTTTAGTGTTTTGGGTGCTCCTGTTGGCTAAATTTTTCTTTCCTTTTTTTCGTGTTTTTATAAATAAAAGTAATTAAAAGATCAAAAATATGTTATTCTATTTGATTTTAAGTTTTTAAAAATAATTTTTGAGTTTTAAGTTTTTTTGTTTTCGTGTTCTCATCTTTTTAGTGAACTTTTTTTTGTATTTAAGTCAATTTTTTGTATTTATTAAATGCACCTAATCTAAATTTTCTTTAAAATGTAAAATATTGTGAAGGAATCTAAAAAGAATTAAATAAATACGAAAATTTACTGATTTATATATATAATATATATAA
The DNA here is from genome assembly GCF_004153795.1 of Camellia sinensis. Classification (NCBI taxonomy): domain Eukaryota; kingdom Viridiplantae; phylum Streptophyta; class Magnoliopsida; order Ericales; family Theaceae; genus Camellia; species Camellia sinensis. The sequence continues at coordinate 5,835 of NW_021034270.1, forward strand.
TATATTATATTTGTATTTAGTCAAAATTTTGTACTTTTTAAATCTTCACAAATCTTCAAGCACTTAGTATAGGTTCTTCAACATTCAATGATACTTGGGAAGTGCTTTGGGAGAGAACCCAAAAAATAAATAAATAAAATTAACAAACGCAAGCAATTAGTGAAATGTTTGAGTAATTATATTTTTGATAATTGTACAACTAAACTTATAGAAAAATCAACAGTGTTAGATATTCATATTTTGAACCACAAATGCATCCATAATGTATATGACAAAAGTGATTAGTCTCACATAATTGAATATATTAACCAATTAAAAACTGACAACTTATCAAATTATAATCATCGTGAATTGAATTGTAGGAGATTTTTGAACGTCTCAAAACATTTTCTTAGAAACATAATCACATATAAGAATCATTAATAACACCCAAGAAAGTGTCTCCTTAATTTGATTTTATGTGTACTTTTCATATAATATTTCCACTAGAGAACAATGCAACTTCATGGGCAGCTGCCTCTTATTCATCATTATTCACCCAAAAAAAGGCTCTCACTCGTCATGACTCATGAGCATCAACCTTGATCAAGCAGTATATATATTAAGTTGAAACTTAGTGATTCTAAAAAGGGTTTTATAAATATATGTAATAATATATATATTAAGTTAAAACTGTAAACTGTTCAAGTGGTAATTTTCTATGTAGATGATCATCAACCTCTTCGGCAATATTTACTGTGCAGTGGTGTACGGTGGGCATGCGCACCTCATTTTTCGTTGGCTCATGGGGTTCTGTTTCCCCATTCCATCTAGGTTCTTTTACTTGGACTTTCATATATATATATATATATATATATAAAGTGAAATGTACTTAACGATGTTTTACAAAACCCTAGAAAACAAATTAACAGGGTCATGCTTTCAAAGAGTACAGGAAAAAGCCTAATCACCGGTCAAACATCTTTGACCATCCCGTAACTAGGACCCGTCATTCGTTCTCATAACTAGGTCTTATAGTTAGGTCTCGTAGTTAAATTCAAAAATATAGATATTTACTAGTTCGGTCAAACATCTTTGATCACGACTCTAACCTAACTCGCCAAGTTAACTATACAAATTTTCCTCTCACTTATTAAAAAAAAGGCTTTCAAATAGCATTACTAGCCCACAAAATTTACAACGGTGCTAGGATCCCTAGCACCCCCAGCTTCACATGCCTTGCTGTGAGAGTAAGAGTTGAAAAAAAAAAAAAAATTAAGCCAATTAAAAAACAATGGGGTGGTGGAGTCACCCCCACTGGGCTCTGGAGCATTTTCTCAAATTTAAACGTAGTTACTGTATATTTATATTTTATTATTATTATTATTATTTTTTGGATACGATTTGAATGTTTGTGCATGTGCAAGCACATGCACGTGGGGTGCATGTGTGCATGCATTCATTGCAAAAAAGACATGATAACCTAAGCTCATTTGGATAAGTCCATAAACAGGCTACAACTTCTCCCCCAGATCTTACGCTACCCAAAAAAAAAAAAAAAAAAAAATGTAATATATATATATTATAATAATTAAAATTAAAGTTTTAAAAATTAAAATTTAAAGATAAAATTATTTTTTTGGAGTCAAATATTTTTATTACAAAAAGTATTGTTATTATATTTTCAAAAATTAGACATTAGTAATGAATTATTATCCTTTTAGAACCAAATTTTGTCTCATAAAATAAATGATTTTGAGATCAAATTTTGTCTCATAAAATAAATGATTTTGAGATTAAATTATTTTGTCCCTAAAAGTGTATTTATTAGTGACATTTTCAAAATTTTGTCACTAAAAGCGTTATTTTTTTTTTTTTGGACGACTTTTTAGCGACTATCCTCATAATGATAGAAATTAGTCCCTTAATGGCATGTTTGATTGGGTGGATTAGAGTATGAGATTGAGATTATTAATCCGTGGGGCCAATTATCCTATGCTTGTTTTAACATTTTGGTTTAGGATTATTAATCCAATGGATAATTAATCCAACAAATTTGTACGATTATTAGTAATAGGGTAGGGGTGGGATTATTAATCCAATGGATATTAATCTAATTGGATAATGAATACCACACTAATTTAATAGAATTATTAATACTTCACTATTAATCTTGTGAATCAAACATAACCTAAATGCCTTTTACAACAAAATTTTCACTTTTACAAACCAAAATATTTGGTGTCTAAAAGTCTTATATGTTGTAATATTAATTGAATTAAATTGTATTGTTGGGCCGTTGTGGGTCTGATTTTGGGCCTATCTCGATGATTCAAACCATTTATATGTAGACCTCGTCGAATATATCATTTCTGGAAAAAATCACGTCAATTGGACATCAATAGCAACTTGATCAGATTGTATTTGTTTCAACGACAATTATGATTTTAAAAATAAATAACAGACGCAAATGCAAGCTAATCAAATTACTATCGATATCCAATTAATATATATATATATTTTATAAGAATAATGTACTCGACGAGCTCTATATATTTAACTACTCTATATATTTAACTAGTTGAATCATCAAGATAGGCTTGGAGTTGGCCCACCTCGGCCCAACAATAACGTCCTGTTCGTTTCCAGACTGAAGAAGAGGTAGACCCTATGAACAATGGATAATATTTATGGAAAGAGTTTGGTGTTGTTCCCAACCTCCCACCAGAATAGAGTATTTAATGAGAGTAATAAGATTACGAGAGTGAACCTCATGGCCCAACTGGTCATCCATTGTTTCTGATTTCAATGTCCAAAAAAAGGTTTGCCAATAATTTTGGCCCTTTATTCAATTTTTTATTTTTAATTGCTAATAATTTTAAAAATTTCCTGATCATGAAATCTAATTCCGGATACATATCACTTAATCCTCACAATATTATGATGTTGCGACAAATATCACTATTTACTAGAGGAACCAGCAATAATGAAGGTCTCTTCGTCATTCCTTGTTTTGCGTTGGTTTTTTTTTCATGTTTTTCTCATAATTTTTTCATTTGTTTTCAATGGTAATTTGTAAGAGAAAATCAAGTGATTATTGGAGGGAAAGCTCTTCAATTCTAATTATTTCTTATTTTATTTGCTCCCTATTTTAAATAGAAGTAGGATAGAATTCGCTCACTATATCTCACACAATGTCAGCCATGGCACTAGGCCCACTAGGCCAGGCTTAGGACCTCCAAAATAGGTCTAAAAAAGAAGCCCTTTTTTATTATGAATTAGTGTAATATACTAATGTTTTTTAAATATAGAAAGATAAAATTAAAAAGGCCAACTAATTTAAAATAAGTTGGCCCATTTGAAAATCTAACGGCTCGCAAGCCCAATCTGCCCAAAATGGAAGGAATCTTCTTCAAGAAAAAAAACAAAAAAATTGAAAGTTAAGGTAACGTTTGGTAACGCTTACGTTTTTCGTTTATATTTACAAAAATTTTATAAATTAGTTTTTATTTATGTTTAGAAAAACATAAATTACAAACGTTTTTTGTTCGAACAAAATATTTAAAAATATAAACTAAAAATATATTTGTCCAAGCCTAAAATATTTATATTTATTTTTTTATTATTTATGACAATGAGATCATACAAATTAATAATAGAAAAAAACTAATTGAAAAAAAATATTTTGAAAAAAAAATTATTAGTCAAATTTTAAAATTTGTGTTTAAAAATCAACGTAAACTCATTTTTTGAGTTTATAATTTTTTCTTAAATTTATAAATTGAGACAATCATTTATAAATTAAAAAAATTATTAAATAAATTTTTATGATAATTTTTATATATTTTTAATAAATATAAATTAAAAATTAAAAAACAAAATAATTATCAAACCGGCCTAAAAAACGGAAAGGGTTCGTCTCCTCATAACAGGTCTTGTTCCAGTAACCGAGAGAGGTTTGGAATCTCAAAAAAATGAAAATGATTATGTTTGTTTGTAGGGATGGGGTAACTGTGCACGACATTGTGGCAAACAAAAAAGGGGTTAAAAAGTTATAATACATTTAATTAAAATGTGCGATTAAAAAAAATTAAATATTTAATTATATTTAATTAAAAAATTAGATAAAAAATAGATATTATTACATTTAATTAAAGTAAGTGGGATTAAAATATCAATTTAATTTTTTTTTTATCATACTTTATCATACTTTTATAAAGTGATATTATTTTTATTTTCAAAATATGATGTTTAACTATTTTTATAATAATGTCAGGTCTTTTTCTTTTCTGTCTCTCTTTTAATTCACTATCTCTTTTGTGATCTCTAATCTAACTTAAAGTTCAAAATCATTGAAAATCCCAAGTTCTAGTAGTTTATATAATTTCTGTTGAATAAAAAAAAAAATTAAATAAAGGGGAGAAGATCTACGTGTCCTGGGAAAGAGGACGATTCAGTTGCTGTGATTAAAGAGACGTTTTGACCGGACAGTAGAGCCCCCGGTGTAAAAATTAATCGGCTGAAAGGCTTATGAGTTTTAGGCTCGGCTGGAAAGGTTAAAAACTTCAGCTTGGCTGATAGAACAGGTAATCCAATCATGCTGTGCAGATGGAAATTAAGAGGCAATTGAGAGGCGGGTAATTTTGTGAAAGTTGGGACCGAGCTTGAGATGGTCATTATGGCCCAAAATATCGAAGGGCTGGTAAAATGGTCGTAAAGTTTACTCCGGCCCAAGAGAGGTAAAAATATTACTTCCGGCCGAGAGAAATGTAAAGTTACTCGGGTCCGGAAGCGACTTGGAGTTAGACCGGTCTCAGAGTTAGTCCGGTCTGGCGATTTATGTGGTTAGAAACGGTTTAGAAACCTTGCTACTGCGGTAGCTTCGGTCTAAACACACCATGGTTTGTACATGAGAGCACCGGAAGTAAGGAGGAGTAAAAGGAAGAACGAATTAAAGGATAATTCAGTCTACTCTGTGGCTCAGCATAGCCATGATTACTTCGGTCATGTTGGAGTTCGGCCATGGTAAAAACCATCTCACTTGGTTTAAGCAGTGAGGGGGTGTTAAAGGATAAGCATTATCTCTCAGGAGTATGAATCTAGGAGGACTCTGCATGGAAGGAGTAGAAGTCCTACTAGGATTGTGCTACACACAACCTATAAAAGCTCACAATATCACCTTTGGAGAGGTAAACACACAATTTTGCTTTCTGAATACACAGAGTTTTTGTCTATTTGTCAAGCTTGCGCTGACTTACGGCCATCGGAGAGGTTTCCGGTACACACCCCGCAGGCTAGCTCACTTTATGGTTTTCAAGTAATAAAGCGATGATGTACCGGAGGAGAGTGAGATTGGTCACAGGATTATACGTAAGGATATAACCGTCACACACTCAATATTTTTTTTCCCCTATTACATACATATTTACAAGGTAAACTTGCATACTTCTTTTTATTTTTTTTTAATATTTTTTATCCGCGAATGCACGTGAATTCAATTTGGAATGAAGTATTGTAATTTCTCAAAATCAATTAACTGTCTAGTTTTTATTTTTATTTATTTTTTATATTTTTATCCACAAAATGCATGTGAATTTCAATTTGGAATGAAGTATTGTAACTATTCCAAAAATTAATTAACACTGTACTACTATGTGAAATCGGACTCGGCCTGGGATTTCTAGGCAAAATTCATACTTAACTAATAAGTATTACTTGATTATTAAAGTCCTTCACATTTA
>NW_021034271.1:0-11513 GCF_004153795.1 Camellia sinensis
AATAGGACTTCTAGAAACCCGTAGACCATCAATATCTTAGGGATTAATTCGATGCCCATATAATCTAATAAGTATGTTATCATATAAGCACATATCATTCATACTTAAGTCTCTGGCAAGCGAGACAAACGCATTGTGGTACTAACCACTTCCCACGTATCCAAAGTATTCAAAACCCGATACGCTTTGATACCAAGTTGTAACGCCCCCAAATTATACAATAAATACAGCCCAAAAACATGTATAATAATATTAACATCATAAATTAGAGTATTAGTCCTTTCTTACAAAAAGTTAATGATACAAAGAGTTAAACATAAATAAAGCCCTTTTGGGCTTACATGTTTCCAAAGTCTTGGCTTGGTTACAAACAAAAGGAGACTAGCTCATAAAATTTAGCCCTAGGTTTATATGAAATAAAACAAAATGGGGAAACTCTTGCTTTCCCAAGATCCCTCCGATGCTATTTGCCTTGATGGAGGCATGTCACCAACACCTGAAAATTTTATTCCCAAAATAGGGTGAGCCACAACCAATAGAAATCATCTAATACAATATATAATGAATTTAGGCAAAGGTATAGTACAATATGCACATACATGCCTATGATAAAATGTCCACAAATTCTTATGCTTATAATACATTCAATTTCAAATCATAGTCCGGTTTTCGATCAATTCATTTCAATTCCATTTATTTCATCTCAATTCATGAGTCAATTTCATCATTTTTCAACAACCAAATTAAGACTACAACTCAAGGGTTTTCCAATCATACAAGTCATCCATAAGCACTTTCAAACTGCATTTTACGGATATTTCGTCCGTCGGGTCGGCACCCATATATAAATTTCCATTGCCATTTTACGGATATTTCGTCCGCGGGACGGACCGCCCATGTATAAATTTTCGGACTTTCCACCCTGGACATTCCAGCCAACTTAATTATAGTGGAGTCCATCCATTTTCTCCCTCCCAAAACAATGGAGCATATCCCTTTCCACTTCCCATATATTCCATACATATACAATGTATTCACAAACATAATCATACTTCAGATGTAACCAACCATGCAGCTAGTTTCAATTTACCTAATCCACATGTAATTTCTTACAACAATCATAGCTATCCTCCACCGATAGCCCAATAACAGTTATTTCTAAACAGATAATTCAATCTTAAGATAGATAATTATCAAGATTTCAAAAGAGTGAGATAATACATAACCAATTCCACCATTCATATCAATAATCCTCCAATCTCCATTTTCAATGCCATTTCAATTATTTTATACAAAATGATAATTTGATCCAATTAGGGAAAATTCCCCTCTTATCCCAAACATTAACCAAGTGCCAAAATATCAAATTAGAACACAACAACATGATTTTCAGCACCCCACAATACATTTATCAGCCTTCAGCACTCAAAACCCCTCTTTTCAACTCAATACCCAAACCCTAGGTTTGCTTAAAACTCCCCAAATCACGCCATTATTGCACAAGAGACAAATAACTAAGCTAAATATCATATGAAGGTGTAGAAAGATCCTACGCGTCAAAGAGAGAAGATGAGCCAAATGAGAGTTAAACTCCAAGAACACGCGAAACACCACTTCTATTCGGATCAAAAATGAAGATCTTGAGATGCTCTATAAGAATATACTTTTTTGTCAAAGGCACAAGGGTGAAGAGATCAATGGATCTAAATGAAACTCGAGAGAGATGTGAGTTTTGAGAGAGAAATCAAGATCTAGGCTTTTTTGAGAAGATTTTAGAGAGAGAAAGACATGAAAAAAATGATTCCAAAATTCGTCATCTTCACGGGACTATTATACACGCAGTCCGCTCGAGCGTCAGACATAATGCGTTCACTCATAGTGGAAAGTGGTACTTCGGAGCGTGGGATATGCACTTCCAGAGTGTTGCAGACGAAAGGACCCTGCTTGAGTGTGAGACTGGATGCTCGAGCGTCCAATGCACCTCCCAGTATTTAGAGACCTGCAAAATACTGAGAGTTGACAAATCCCCCTTGAGCATGAAGAATGGTCGTCGAGTAAGGAGCAAAAGATTTGTGAAGCCCGCATCGGCGCGAAATGTTCGCTCGAGCCCAAAGCAGGTTTTGGAAAAACACACAGCAACATGTTCGAAACACAACAAGCCCACAAACCCGCCTAACGCAAAATAAAGGGGAGACGGGGGAAACTAAAATATGAATCACTATTCAGGTGACTATACAACCGGAGTCCGAAAACACAACAAGTGACAGGTCAAACCCAGAATCGCTATAGATTTGCTAGATAATGGTTTTTTTCAGATTCGTTGAGTGAGTAGTCTGGTTTTTGTTTGGGGGAAAATATGGATTTTTCATTGTACCAAGAAATATAAGGTTTTTCAGGGTTTGATCAAAAAAATTCTAAATAAATTTCAAACTGGTAAGTGTGGCCCTTCTCAATGTTATGGGGAGAAGTACTTTGTTCACCAGGTTCTTCAAACAATTCTCATCTATACATTCTCTTTTTTTTAAGCATCACTCAAAATGTTTTAAATAAATTATCTGCAATCATTCGAGACTTCTTTTGGTTTTCTTTCTCAATATCAGGGTCTATGGTGGCGTAATGTTGGGACAAGGATTGTTTGTCCTACTCGAGTAAGGGGGGCTTGGGTTTCCGAGATCTTGGAAGCCTAAACTTGGCAAATAGTTTTTCTAATTCGGATTTCTTGCGTTTCTAGAGTGCTTTTGGGTAGATATTGGTTAGTAATAAGGGTTCTTGATAAGATGTAAACCATGTTCTAATGCGATCTTGGGATGAAGGAGGTATTTTATGGGGTAGAGATTTGCTTTGTTTGGGGTCAAGTGGTTGGTGGGAACAGGGGATCAGATTAACCCATTTGAGGATCAATGGATTCCTACAATTGATAACCCGCTGATTGGCAAGTTTGTCTAATCTTTTCTCTTGAATTACGGTCTCTCATTTTATTGATAAGCAGAATAATGCTTGGCAGTTGAATTTTTTGAGGTTGTTTTTTTTTCCAGAAAGTTACATTAAGTATATCCAAGGTATTCATGTGCCTATTGAAGCCATGCTGATAAAGTTATACTAAGTTTGGGATTACTTTGTCCAAGTTCCGTTATTGAACAGGCGTTAGAATGTTTGATTTTTGCGGCAAGCAACTGGTAATTCCTCATGATAAACCTTTTTTTGGATGTGGCTTTAGAAGTAAAATTCACCCTTAAATGGTCTAGGTTTTTAATGGAAATGTCTTCATAACATTCTTCCAATTAAAGACATATGTTGAAATGTTGAAAGGTGTTGAATGATGCACTATCTCTCCGGTGTTTGAAGAGGGAGGAGACGGTATGAACATTTGTTCTTTAAGTTTGCCGCTGATTCCTTTAGGATTTTGAGGGACAGCCAGTTTGGGTTTGGATTTTTCAATTGGAGAGCCTGTTTTATTTTTACTTGGTTGGATAATTGGAGCAGCAATCTTAAGGATATGAATTGTATTTGCCCACTTGTTGTTGTTTGGCTTTGGGCATTTGGAAACAAAGCAATAGTGTTTTTTAAGGAAAATATGTTGTCTTGTGAGCAGGTCATTGCTTTAGCTAATGGATTTGTTTGGTTCATTGTCTAGAAGGCAATGGAGAACCAGATTTGTAGATGCTAAGATGGAGGAAACTAACCGACTGTACCATCTTCTTTCTAAATGTGTAACTACTAAATGTTTCTTACTTCTGATGCTTATTCTGATGTTTGTTTACGAGCATATAAAGTGCCAGTGGATGATTCCTGGAGAAAAGCAGATAGTAAGTGCTGGTGTAGTGTGGCTTTGTTACAATGCCAATGGTGAGCCAGTAGCACAATGAGCTTTTCATTCAGCCAGCTCTGTCAGCTTTTGAGGCAGAAGTGCTCCGCTTGTCCATAAGGCGATTCCCAGTGGGCAAAGATCAAAGTATTCGTAAATTAGAGTATAGACGGATCACAATTTTGGTGGATGTATTATGTTGAGTTTAGTCCTTTTTTGGTCTTCTTCTATTAATTGTAGATATCAGGGATTTAATAGTATTTTGTTTCTGGCTGTACATAAGGTTTAAGCGGTAGGAGGTTAAGCCAGTAATACTTGGCTCGTTTTAATAAATCATTTCCCAACCCTAATATTTTATCTAGTTTTTGTTATTGTGTTCTCAAAATATTTAATAATAATGGATCTCAGGCATAAAGTTGGAGTTTTCTCTCATGTGTGATTTAACATGAGAGAAAAGAAGAGCACTTGATCACTGCTGTTTCTCATTGGTACTCTAGCAACGCTGCGGGACAGCCATTATCTAGGAAGGAAATTCATATGTGTTTATGTGATTACATGCTTATACGGAGTGAATTATTGCTATCCAACGTAATAGGACATGAGTGAGATAGCTTTGGCACATTTGTGAATGTGCTAATCTCTTTGTTACCTTCATTAGGATGTCAGGACGTTGTAGACACCCCATTTTTGACCGACCTTAAGACTCAGACGTCACCGATTGAGCGCTTGGTGATGTTGCATAATGTGCTCGTTCAGAAGTTTCAGAGTCGCGGCCGTGCGCCCTACCTCCGGACTTCCGAACCCTCTTCTGTGCCTTGCTTCGGTTTGCGAACCAGACTCGGTTTTCTCTGTTTCTTTTCCTGAGGGGAGAGAGAGGTCCCGTAGACTATCTCTCAGTGGCCGTGGGCTACATTTCGTGGCTATAGGCCATTTTGCCCATTTCGGAGCCCGGTTTCCGATTTTTCGGGACCGTTGGCCGTGTGCCTCGGTTCGGGACCGCTTAACCATCTCCGTTTGCTCTAAATTTTGGCATACATCTTATTTACTCCCTTTTGAGGGACACTGGGGTCTGAGAGACCCACTTCGTGACCGAATGCCACTTTCGGTGTTTAACAGGCAGTTTTCGGGGCCCCGAACTGTGCGTTTTGGCCCCCGAACTTTCGTTTTGCATCGGTTTTCGTTCATTTTTGGCAGGTACCTCTGTTTTATCACCAGGAAGGCCGTAGAAGGGTGGGAGGCCAGCAATTGTTGCAGCAACCAGTTTTATTCCTCCGGCGCCCTCCGACGCCCGATTTTCTTCACTTCCGAGCCAATGTTGAACACCCTTGGGCCACTTTCTTGAACTTTAAACCACATATTTGTGTTGTACACACATGGGAGGACCCTAAAAGTTGGTGGCCGGCCAGTAATTCCACCTGACCCTTTTGACCCCCCCTAAAAATGGCCCATTCTCTCTCCTGTTTTACAATTTCCAATTTTGAACCACAGGGTTGTGTTGAGGACACCTAGGAGGACACCTTTTTGTGGTGGCCGGCCACTAATTCAACTTAGCCCTTTTGACCCTTGGCTGGCCGGCTAGGGGAGGTGGCCGGCCGGCCACCTGTAGCCAAAATGCCAGGCCGGCCTGCTTCTTCAGGTTGAGTACATTCCAGCTGTGCCTTGGTTTTCCCTCAAAAATATCTATATCTGGGGGACCCTTTTGGAGGGAAAAGAGGCCTCATTTTTCCTCCACTTTTTCCTAGACTCTTCTCTCCCTCTCTTGCCTATATAGTTGGCCTCCCAACTCAAGAGAAAGGGGGACAAGAATTGCTTTGAAGATATAGATACATATCTCTCCATTTCCTTCAAGTTTTGGCTCCATTTCTTCATCATCATCAAGCTCTACCACCACCACTCCATTCCAGCAGCAAGGGGAGGAATTCCAGCAGCTTAGAGTCATCAAAGTTGGTCCAAGAAGCAACAAAAGCATTGGTCTTCAAGGGTAAGTCCACTTTCCCTCTTTTCTAGCTCATTTTTGCACCATTCCTCTAGCCATCTTGCCTACTATTTTGGGCTCCGACCCTAACTGAAACTAGGCCTATTTTGAGCTATTCTACATGTTTGTTGAAGGGTTCAACCCTATTTGAGAACCCCACCTCACACTTGTTTCAATACCTCTTTGTATGTCAATATTTTGCATGCTTTTTCTAGCCTATGTGTGATCTGTTTTGGAGCCTGATGTAAACTGTAAATGGGCTTATTTTGAGCCCCTCTTCAACATTGAAGAAGGGCTCAACACTTTTTGGGACTTCCATGTTGTACTTTCCTTTATGTCCTCTTTTTGGTCCCATTTTTGTATGCCTTGGCAGCCCCTGATGTTACTATTTTTGGACTTTGGTCCGAACTAAAAACAGCCATATTTTGACCCCCTTGTCATGTTTCATTAAGGGTATTTGGCTGTTTGTTGAATATTTTGTATACTTTGTGTTATAGCCTTTTTTGAGCCTCACCTTGCATGACATTTTGAGTGTATTTATATACTGTTTTTGGGGCTACCATAAACTGTAAATAGTCATATTTTTTGCCCCTCTTCAGTGTTATAGAAGAGTCTTTTTCTTTTTGGGCTTTTCATCTACCACTTGCTTCTTTGTCCATTTTTCGGTCGAATTCTTGCATAAGAGCTTAGCCATAACTATGTTTGTTTTTGGGGTTTTTATAGTTCTGAAAAATGTCATATTTTGGGCCCCTCTTCAATGTTGTTGAAGGGCCCTAACCTGTTTGGGGTCAGCAACTGTGAGTTGCTTCATTATCTCATATTTAGGGCCATTTTTGCATGCTAGTTTTGCCATATTTGTGCTTACTATTTGGCAATGTTTTGAACTGTAAAAGTGCTTTTCTAGGGGCTGCCTTGCTTCTGTATTCTCATCTCATGTGCAAATTATGCATGCTTTGTATAGCTGTAAGCCATTTCTTGTATCTAGTTTTGCATTTCGGGAGAAATTCCATGCATCGGGTGTCATTTCGCCTCGTTTCGGGGCTGTTTTGCCCCTCATTTTGCTACTGATTTTTGCATGTTCACATATCATAATCCATGTCTTTGCCATGTCTCATTAGAGTGGCATTTCGGTGCCTGAGGGCCCGTCCTCGGTTTGCGTGCCCGCGTGCACGCATTTCGAGTTGTCTTGTTTTCATCTGATGGCCTCCTATGTGAGTGTGGCTGAGGCTCTCTCATGTTGGTGTAAGCCCATTATTGCACTGCGTATGCCATTTCATCCATAGCATTGTGTATGCTCGGTTGTGTATTACCTCGTGCAGCTTGTATGCCATTCCATAACATTGTGTATGTTAGGATTGTATCTTAGTTGCATTTCATGCATGTCATGCATATTGCATTGTGCTTGGGATAGGAGTTAGCCCGAGCACGGGAAACGAGGTACGTTCCGTACTCCGAGTGACGGGATGTATCTCAATTCCCCAGTCACCGACACTCCGGATCATCCATGATGGAGTTAGGTCTTGTTGTGTTTTCATGTGCATTCATTTCATATTAAATTGTGCAATTCGACTCCTCGGCCATCATGCATCGAGATGCGTGATTGGTGGCACGAGGATCGAGGCATGCATACATTTGTGAAAATACATTGCTATGCCCCTTTCCTGCTCTCTGTTGCAGCAAATCAAGAATCAGCAGTCTTCCGAGGCTTGGCACGCATTTCAAGAACAGGTGCAAACAGAGGCTAATTGGGGCATCGTCATAGATTTCCGTGCAAAGGCAACCCGGGCATGCATCATTCATCATCCGGAATGGAATCAAGGCGGTCCCTGGCTTGCATGCCAGTTTATTTATTTTCTTAGTTAATTTGTTAATTAATTAGGAATTTGTACATTATTTGGACTGTAATATTTGGACTGTACTATTCTTTGGGACTGTATTATTTATTCGGACCCTCTGCGCGAGGGCACAACTGTAATAAGTGTGCGTGTGTGCGTTGTATGTCTTCCAACCCCACGTCTTTCTCCCTTTTATATATCCGTTTATGATGGTTAGATTAGGGCATATTTCAATTAGCATACAGTATGATAGCATGTTTGCATTCATTCATCTGTTTTTCATGCGCTGGGCTCGGCGCATCATACTAACTGCATTGTACTTTCAATTCCAAATTGAATACATGTTAGCTGTAGCATTTTATTTGCCATGTTTAGAATAGCCGAGCCTGCTATAGTTGCATTTTGCATGTGTTGCATTAGGCATTTCTGTATACTTAGGATCATGCATGATTTCTAATACAGTTTTTGTTTTGGTTTGGAGTACCCGGTAAGTTTTATGCCTTAGCATCCTTGCATGCGTGTGAGTGTTGCCATGAATAGCATGCTTACCATGAGGCTATGTGCTTATGTGATATAACTGTCTGAATGCCTGTGGGTGAAGGTTGGGTTACTTGGATTGGAATAAATCATCAACTGTTTGTTTTAAGCCCACTAGATAGTGGCAAAACCATCTTTTCTAAGCCCACCCGAGGGTGGCAAAATCTGCATTTTAAGCCTACTTGCGAGTAGCAAACCATCTTTCAAAAACAAACATGAAATGTTTTGTTCCAATTCAGGCGATCCAGTCTATACTTGTATGCTGTGCGCATCACATAGTAACCTAGGCTAATAACCGGAATAAGAACACACAATGTTTTCAAAAATAGATATCATGGTTAGTAGAGGCCGGTCTCTGACCGGGCGAGCGGGGGTGCTCACGAAGTGACCTTCCCCAATCGTACCCAAGTTCCCGAGCCGAGGCAACTTTGGTGATGACGGACACGTGGCCTTAGGCAACGAGTTAGGGTTTCCTAAATTTCTCAAAATAAAATATTTAGGTGGCGACTCTGTATCTGGTAAAGCAGTCTATGTTTGGCACTTCTTTCAAAAATCTGTTTTCTCAAAACGATTTGCCGGATTTGGACTCTTTGGATCAGATTAAGAACCGTGACCCAAATCGAGTCCGAGCTGTAGCGAGGTCCCCCGCGGACTTGTTACATACGTGGTTGTGGTGGTAGGCGTGGTGGGGCTAGAAGGCACGAGTGGCCTATATCGAATGAAATTCTAGCACAGGAAGAGGGAGTTGGTCAGGTCACTGTGGCCAAACCAATTGGTCAGTAGGCCATGGGCGCCTTAGCCCGCGAAATGGCCAGAGTATTGAGGGAATCAATGGACATTCTTAGAGCTGAGAATCAAGTCCAGGCCCAGGTTGCTGAAACAGGGCGATCTTTTCTGAAAATGGAGTTTTTTCAGTCAAATTCGGATGAGTTTTTGGGTGATCCAAAGGAGCCACTAAATGCGGATGAGTGGCTAGAGCAGATAGTGAAGATGTTCGAGATGCTTGGCATCAAGGATGACCAGTTGATGATGACCTTGGTGTCTTTCTAGCTGAAGGGTGATGCGGGTCAGTGCTGGAAGTATGCGTGGAGACGCATTGGAGTGAATTGGGAGGCTTTTGTCAGCGCCTTCCAAGACAAGTTTTTGCCTCCCACTGTCAGGGAGAAGTTAAGGGATCAGTTTTCTCAACTCAAGTAGTTGAGCACACCAGTAGCGGAGTTTGAGGCCACATTCACTAGCTTGTCTAGGTTTGCACCTGAGTTAGTGGCGACTGAGGAGTGCCGTTGTTTAGAGTTTGATAAGAGGCTAAGGACCAGACTCATGTTTAGAGTGGCCGGGTCCATGATCAGAGACTATGGGCACCTTGTGGAGGCGGCGGCCCATCTGGAGACCATCATGCAGGCAGATGAGGATAGGATGAGGGGCTCCAGGAGGAGTCAGGATAGTCAGCGGGACAGTAAGAGGTAGAAGGGTTCTAACCCTCAATAGTCCTAGGGAGCTCAGTCGAGATCCACTTTTCCAGTACCGGGTTTAAGTGCTGGGAGGGGTGGTTAGGGAGAGGTGACTTGTTTCAAATGTGGTCAGTTGGGCCACAAGTCTCTAGCTTGCCCGCAGAGAGGAGGAGGGCAACAAGCTGCTTCGTCTTCGGCTCATTCTCAGGGTCAGAGTTAGGGTAGAGGATAGCCGCCCACTTGTTATCAGTATGGTCAGGCGGGGCACTTGAAGAGGTTTTGCCCACAGTTAGGTGGCATATCTGGTGCGTCTGGTTTGAGGTAGACGCAGAGTGACCAGCCAGCACAGTCAACACAGGCCTCGAGGGCCAATCAGGGAGTTTCTTCTGCTCAATCCGTGCAGCAGGCTGATGCTCCGACGGGTGAGCAGGTAGATCAGAGGTCAACAAGGCGTGTGTATGCTGTTACCGCGCCAGATCTTGTATCGGCTCCATCTATAGTGAGAGGTACCTTTTTGTTTTGCAATTTTGTTGCTAATGGTGTTGATTGAATACGGGGTGCATCCATTCTTTATCTCGACTGCATTTGCAATCGTTTTAGGGTAAGAGTTGGCACAATTAGCAGCTCCTATTTGTGTAGAGTCACCTATTGGTGGTGAAGGTTATCTTTGAAACATGGTGTCGGGGCTAGTGATAATATGAGGGTCGCCAGTCGTCGACTTCCTCTGCATTTTGTAATGTTTGACATGTCTGGTTTTTGAATGTTATTTTGGGTATGGACTGTTATTGTCAATACTGGGCTGTTATAGATTGCTACCCGCCTAGAGAGTTATCTGTATGTACCTCGAGCGGTAACTGTTTTTTTTTCTAGGGGACGGGGTGGGTAAAGTTCTTATTCCTGTGTAAGTGAATCCGCATGGGCGGAGGACCGAACTTAGTTGTCTTCTTGCTAGCTGCTTGAGTGGTGAGTGTGACGAAAGTTTAAGTTAAGTTCTCAGGTGTTTGTGAATATCCGATGTTTTCTTGAGGCCTTAACTAGTTTACTACCTTATTCGAGAAGATCGAGTTCTCTATGATGTGCCTGGCATGACGCCCGATTTCAAATGGCATCGTATCGATTTGCACCTGCTGAGTTTGAGTGAGTTGAAGATTCAACTCCAGGAGTTATTAGTAAGGTTTTATCCGCCTTTAATACTTCACCTTGGGAGCACCAGCTCTTTTGTTAAAAAAAAAGATGGAGCATTGCGACTTGATCGATTACTGAAGTTAAAGCTTTTAGGCAGTGTGGCCTATATTCGCCATCCGAGAATGGGAGAATGTTGGGTGCTCTTGTGAGTTTGACTTGCATCTTGGTGAAATCCGTTGAATGCTACGGCCTTGTTTGCGTATAGTTGCTAACCTACCACTCGTGAACCGAGTGTTAAAAGCGCAGAAGAGTGACCTTGAGGTAGAATCCCTCTGGAGAAGATTTCCAAATGGGAAAGTAGAAAGAGGCCTTGAATGTTAATCCGCCAACAGTGCGAGATACCATGACATTTGTTCATGCCAGAGTCTTGCCGAGAGGAAGTACTCCGAGAGTTTCATTATTCCGCGCCTTGTGGTGCATCCGGGAGCACAAAGATGTATCATGACCTTAGTTGCCAGTTTTGTGAGAGTATGAAGAAGGAGCAATGGTTTTGGTATTTGTATCGAAAATGCCTTACTTTTCAGCAAGTGAAGCCAGCACAGAGGCCAGCGGGTTTATTACACCCTTGCCTATAGCCCGAGTGGATGGAGCATGTCACAATGGATTTTGTTGTTGGCCTTCCGAGACTCAACGGGGTAGGATCTATTTGGTTGGTAGTTTGATCCGGTTAACCAGTCTGCGCACTTCTTACCTATGCCATGAGTGATTCGGTAGACTCCTACGCG
>NW_021034273.1:0-10520 GCF_004153795.1 Camellia sinensis
CAAAACAACCCCTTAAGAGTATATAACAGTAAAAAAAAAAAAAAAAAAAAAGAGTAGAGTAATGGCATGATGCTATATATATGAACATATGATCATATGCAGTGACAGACTTAGAAAAATTAAATTAGATGGGACATTTATTAATTACAAAAATAAGTAGTGTATTCATGGATAATATAAAAAAATATGGATAAGTTCTTAAAATAATTTATAGGGAAATTAACAAATATACTATGCTCATTCTTTTTCTTGTCCTTTTATTTTAATCTTCCTTGTTATGTTATCTCATATGTAATGTGTGTTTTCTCATCAATGAAAAATTTTCTTTGCCTGATTTAAAAAAAAAAAAAAATATTCACTCCTTACAAAACGAACCACTTCACTTAGTGCAAAATCGAATTAAAACTAGATACCAACCATTTACCACTTTTTTGCTTTTTTGTTTCACACACACACCCCCCCCTTGGTCTGTGTTCAATGAAATACTATCCAATCCAGCCAAACCGTGCTTTGCTAGAACAAGTAGAGGTTTAGCGAGAAATAAGGTACCCGGAGATTTTTGAGCCCAGATATGTGACACGTGGGTGGCAAGTTCCTTGTGAACCCTTGGAGGAGCTAGCCATTAACATGGAGGTCATTGTCTGACCCTAGTGTAACCCCTTGCGGCATCCACCTCCGGTGCTGAATGATGAACATTCGCAAGTCAGGGTCAATGATCAATACTTCCGAGCCATCGTCTTGAGGTGGCACTCTGGTTTGAACTTGATGGACTCATTCAAATTCGGTTTCGGCCAAGTCCAGGGCGGCTTAGCAGACATGGCTATCTTTGCGGATGAAGTAGTTTCCCGATGGAGTGTTTGAGGATGAAACATAAGGAACGTTGAATGGCGCAATGGGTGGGGCGGAGGCCCTCCTTCACGCATGACTTGATGTTAATTGAGCTATGAGATATCAGATTCTTGGACTACGTCTTCTCCTTCCCTACCACTCTGTCCAGTCCGCCATGGTCTTTTTAGGATTTCAGGTTGATTTACATTTTCACAAGTGCCCATTCCAACCATTTGATGGGCTTGTCCACTGTATAGCTATTCATCAATTCTTATATACATATTTTTTAGTATTATAATTTATAATTAATTCAATTTTAACTATGATTTAAATTTGTGGTTAATTTAGTTGATTGATTATAATTTTTAATTTTTATAGTAGATAAATACACGTAGTGACACATGTCAGCATTGTATGGGTAAAACATAATACTCTAACTTAGAATTAACACAAACCAATTTAATATCACTTTTAGTTTTGTTATATTTGTTTTAATATTTATTATATTTTTATTTTTTTTTAAAAAAAACACTTACTGAATGATATCAAAGGGACATAACTTGACATAAATATTAAAATAAAAATTCAAATTGAATATTACATTCAACATAATACCATGTTTGGAGTACCGAAGTTTTGTTTTGTTTTTTTTTTTTTTTTCTTCTAAAGTGTAAATCCTATTGCAAAAAGTATTTAGGAATAATTTTAAAAAATTGGAAAATGTTGTTAATATATGCATTTTTAGGAAAACTAATGCGGTGCAAAATATATTTATTTTTAGACAAACTTTTAGTTCCAAAAGGTTAGTAATTAATTACTAAGGGTGTGGTAACGTTTTAAGTTTTTAAGTTTATATTTACAAAATATTTTATATGAATTTTGTTTATTTTAGAAAGACATAAACTACAAACGCGTTTGGTAATGCAGAGTTTTAAAAAAAATTTTAAAATATAAAAAAGAGTGAGAAATGACAAGTGGCGACAAGTGGCGGCGAGAGCGTGGTGAAAGTGATGACGGTGGGTGGTTGGGTAGGCTGGTGGCGTTAGGTGGTAGCGAGCTGGGTGGTGGTGGTTGGTGGGTGGTGGTGGTGGTCGTGACCGGTGGTGGGTGGTAGTAGCGAGTGGGTGGTGGTCAGGTGGGTGGCGGATGCGGGTAGTGGCGGTGGGTGGTGGCGGGGCTAGGTGGAGGGTGGTGGTGGTGTGGGTGGGTGGGTGGATGGTGACGGTGCACGGGTGGCGGGTGGTAGCGGGGTATGGTGGTGGTTGGTGGTGCGGCGGTGGAGGTAATAGGTGGTGGTGGTAAGGTGGGTGACGGTGGCAGGTGTGTTCAGGCGGTGGTGGTGGGTTGGTAGCGAGTGTTGGTGGTGATGGTGTGTAGCGGTGTGGTGGTAGGTGGGGTGGCGATGGCGGGTAGGTGTAGTGGTGGGTCGGTGGGTGACTGATGGCGGGTGGTTAGCAAGTGGGTGGTGGTGGGTGGTGGTGGGCTGGTGATGGCGGATGGTAGCAGGTGGTTGGTGGTGGTGGGTATAGTGGTGACAAGTGGTGGATGGTGGTGGCAGGTGGGTGGTGGAGCTAAGTGGTGGCAAGTAGGTGCGGGTGTGGATGTAGTGGCAAATGGGTGGTGGTGGTGGTGTGGTGGGGTGGTTGGCGAGTGGTGGGTGGTGGTGGCGATGGGTGGTGGCGAATGTGGTGATGGGTGTGGATGGTGGTTGGCAGTGTGGTGGTGAGTGGTGGTGGTGTGGTGGTGGGGAAGTGGGGGTGGGGTGGTGAGTTGGTGGTGGCGGAGACGGTGGTGAGAAAATGGTGGCAGTGGTGACTACTGTTGGGATATGGGAAAAAAAAAAAAAATGAAAACTAATGGAAACACATTTTTGTGTTTTCATTTTTTGGCCAAATTATAAATCGAGACCACTATTTATAAATCAGAAAAAATTTACCAACACAAGTTTTATTTGAGTTTGTTAAAATTTTTGTTAACTATAAACAGAAAACTGAAAACGTAAGGCTTGCGATTGAGGAAAGAAGAGCATGCTGGATGGCCTGAAGTGAACAGAAAAGTTATTAAGAAAATATTATAGTATGGAAATGAAGAAACGAAAGAAAAATTACCGAATAAAGAGACTTTACTTGAACAGAGCGCGAAGCGTGTACAAAATGGCACCTAAATGTCTAATTTTGTTGTAAATTAAAAATAATAACACTTTTGGCGACAAAAATATTTTGTTTTTAAATTTTTGTCCTCTAATAATTAAATTTCTTGTAGTGATTGAAAGTTGTAATAGATCAAAATCACACAAGAGCAAACATGATAAGAAACTATAAATAAATTTGACTAATTGGTGTGTCATAAGTGAAAGAAAATGTTAGGGATATTAAATATTCTACTAAATATTCTACCAAATATCTCACATGAGTATGGACCCAAGAATCCTAAATATTTAACTAAATGTTCTACCAAATGTGAGTGTCACACCCATGTGAGACATTTTATAAAATATTTGGTAAAGTATTTATGGTCTGAGCATTACCCTAAGTGAAAAGTGAAGTGTTATTTATGAATAATAATATAAATCCACCATATCAATTTAGAAATTATTCAAAAATCAATTTTTATCATACCACGATCTGGGCTTTGACCTCTTCCCGTGAGAGCAATGGAGTACCGTCTATTTGTTTAGGAGTTTTCTTAAGTGTGCAAGTGCACACCATGTGCCATTTATACAAAAAGTGTAAATGTAAGGTGTAAGTATAAGTATAAGGTGTAAGTGTAAGGTGTAAGTGTAAGGTGTAAGATGTAAGGTGTAAGTGGGTTGCACATGGTGTGCAACCTCAAAAAAGGTGTAAGTGTAAGGTTTAATTTTTTACAAAAGGTATAAGTGTAAGGTGTAAGTGTAAGGTATAAGGTGTAAGGTGTAAGTTGCACACCATAACCAAACCCGTTTGTTTAAGCATAATGAGGATATCTAGTATGTCCTCTTTCTCTGTCTTCGTACCATCATTCCATTTTTTGATCCTCTCGTCAATCAGAGGATCTTGATATTTCTTTCCGCTTGTGGTAGCCTTTCTCACGATCTTCTCATGGCCATCCAAATCAAGAATGGCTCGTATGCATGGTATGTAATCAGAGACACAGAATGAGTAAAGGTAAGAAAGGACAGTGGCGACTTCAGAAATTTTTGTCAGTGGTGTCAATCAAAAACTTAAATATCATATATCTTAGAGAAAATTCACATTAATTATTGTATTACATATGGAGAAAAAAATCAACAAATTAATTTAAATTCTAAAATTATAAACAAAAATATTTCAATATATTGATACTATTATTTAAGCAAAAAGATATGCTAATACATGAGCTTCTACAATTGACCACGACAAGATTTCATATTTTGAAATCGTTGCATAATAAGCTCATTATCAACACTATCAAATAGTGAGTTCAAAAGAGTAGGATTTAAAACTATGGATTCAAAGTTATATTTTAGTGGGTTCAATTACTAATTTTTTTTTCTTAAAATCTAATATTTATATAATAATAATAATAATAATAAAAATTCAGCCAGGGGTTCGGGTGACATCCCTGGCCAAGCCTTGGAGCCGCCCCTGAGAAAGGATAGTGAAAAGCGCATTGACGTGCTCTTCTTCTTCGACACCTGGTCCTCCATCTTCCATTCCCTTCCCGAAAAACCTCCTGTTGAAGATCATCTTCCTTATCACGTTCCCGCAGAAGTGTTGTGCGGCAACCCTTACATTTACCAAACCACCTGTCGCGGAATTCATACACTGGTTGTACACAAAGCGGATAAGGTGATCAGCTTCTTCAACTCTCTTATCATGAAGCCAGTGGTGTCTAGAAGTTGAGAGGACCTCAGAAGTGAGGACTTTTCTCATCTTCTTCCATTGATCTCCCGTGGCTGAAAGTGCTGCTGATAAGTATCCTCCGCTTGCAATGTCTGCGTGCAGGCAAACAGGTCTAGAGGCGAAAACAGCGGCTTGTCTCCTCAGGAACTCTCGAGCAATTTCAGGGGAAGTAACTGAGATAACGTGAACATTGCCGAGGCGAATACACATTATCTCAGTATTCATTTCCTTCATTAGTTTGTGTATCCATCGGAATGTAGGCTTATTTCTAAACCCCAAGGCAAGTGGCCGAATGGTAAAGTCTGGAGGATAAAATTCACAGGTCTCGGGTTCGAGTCACCCCTTGGGGCCACTGGAGGTTTGCCCGATCGTTAACTTTAGAGCCCTCAGGATTAGTCCTGACTTCCCTAAAAATCAGCGGGTTGGGGATACCTGAGCTATCAAAAAAAATGTAGGCTTATTTCTAAGCATTTGTGGGAGGCAACCAATAAAAGGCCATGGTTTTGGCCCAGGAGGAAGCAAGTTTGTATTGATCTTCTTGATGAAGAAGAGAAAGAAAATCAATGCCAGGAAGAGGAAAGTTGAGCATGCATAAGCTCCAGATAGTGAGAAATAGGCCCCATCTACACAGTACAAACAAACTATTTCTGATGCTTCGTAATTTGTGGTTCGGTTTTGTTGGCTGAAGAACACATTATAGCAACATTCATGATAAGATTTCTGTAGTGTGATGTATATTAAATATGATATGTATTGCTGTTCCATTAATATGTTCTCTTTCTTTAATTGATAAAAAAAATATAGTGACCATTGAATTATTTATCTTAATCACAATGAAATATATCAATTGATTTAGACAGAAGAAGTAGAAATTAAGATCTTTAAGATAATTTATTAAAATTTTTATCAAATTTTTGAGTTGTTAGAACTCACCCAAACTCTAAAAATTTTTAATAACATATATTGAAGTTCAACACTGCTTCTTAATAACGCAACTTCAAAGGAACCTTTTCCGATAGTAGTGCTACTGATCTCGGTATCTACGATCAGGACTAATCGATACCTTTCTATCCGGTGATTTAACCATAATAAATTATCGAAGCCACCTACAGTCAATCACTAATACTTTTCACAGTTGCGATAAATGAGGAAAACTGTGTATTGTGCAATTTACAAACGGACCCGTTAGTCACGGAACCGGCATTTGCCCCTCGCATCTAGATCGCCTCGACATGAGTATGAAGCTGCCACATGCTCATTCTCGGCGTCCTTACCCTGCCGATACATCTGTGCGCTCGACTCTACGTGACACGAAGTGTACTCACTGTCTTCCCGATCTCTCCGTCGAAACATATAATATATATGCAAAGTGTCTTTGAACGTAACTCTCCTGATTTCTATTCTCTGTCTCTCAGATGTCACGCACACCTCTCTCACCACTGATCGCATAAAGCTCAGGTCGATAATCGACCTACCATCCTGTCGGAGAATGCTCCACCACTCTACTGCGTCGTATGACATAGTCTCAGCCAACTCGAACAGACCACTCCCGCCCCTCGAATAGTCCTAATCACATTACCACTCGCTCCACCGCTCTCCTACTGGATGCTTTTCCTTATATCATCTCAGTGTGTAATCGCACTATAGCGCACTATGATAGTACGTTCCATAGGCGGCACCTAACAGCGCCCCCGCGTGATCGGAGAAACCGCCGAGGCGCCGTCCACGATCGATCCTATTCGACAACAATCACACTGACGTAGACCACCATACGATTTCTTCGCACCGTCGCGACCTAGGCAGGGTGGCCAGCGACTGTCACGCTACCGACTCTGCATGCTGGCTATACATACTCTCGCATGTGATGTCTCAACCACCCGCGAACTGTTCACCTGTGTTGCTCCCTCCTCGCACACGAGCGCCGCTATATTCTCTTCAGCCGCATCCTGTCAACTCCAGACGCGCCGCAAACGTGTGCTTTCTCACACTACACCCTCCGCTGACCTGAACACATTAGTGCTCGCAATACGCGCTGATCTACACGTTTACTTCTCACTATTTCTCGTCCTCTACCACTAGTCTTGCATTATGTTCGGCGTTTACACAAATCTCAATCGCCGCTCTCGCTACATATTACTATCTGATGTTTATAGTAAATGCTAACAACGTTTCCCTTTACATAACTGCGATCGCTTGCGTCAGCACTAAACGAAGACCGCGATCCATTTCTCCGACGCGTACACGACATTATCGTCCAAACACAGTCGCTTACTTCTCTCTGGGTGTCTCTCGATTGATGACCGTACATATCACTCGTTCGCCCAACACTATCATAATCCCAGATCGGACTGCTGCGCATCCTAAAGTAGGAGACGAGCACCTGCCCCGCAGTCTCGTTACAGGTCTGTCCTGGATCTCATACACGCGTGCATAGCTCCGCGGCACGTCCTCAGACGAGCGCCATACACATACTACGCTATATCTGCGTATCATATTCTCCAGTGAACATTCACTGTCTTATGAGCTCAATCTTTGACATGCTGCGGCCAAGGATGGCATATTCCAGTTGAACCCATTGAGTGAGCCTAGCCATTGCATTCGTACGATCTATCCTTGTTAGACCGCCTAGGATGACACCCCTATCTGTGCACTGATTCCCCGCCTTCCAGTGGCTGAGACGAGATAAAATCATGGCGCAATTCTGGATCAATGTGAGTAACACGTCCAGCCTTCATCCCATCCAAGGGCGCCTTTGGTTGCAACTTGAGTTCGCTCTCGTCCACACAAATCCTACCTGGCTGCGCCAAGTCCAGGGCGGGTTCAGCACATGCATCTCGTCACCTTTCGGATGCAGTACGCCAGGCAACTGTTGTTCGGAGACCGTAAAACATGAGAACATTGAAAGAGTGCAAAGGGTGGAGGCGAAAGGCCTCCTTCACACATACTTGACGTAATTAAGCCTTGAGACGATCAATTCTTGGACTAGTCGTCCCTTGCCACCATCTGGGTCGATTCTCTATGGCTCTTTCTAGGATTTCAGTGTTATTTGCATCTCGAGCAGTTGCCCATTCCTACCAGCATTGCATGGGTTATTTCCATGTTGCTTATCTCAGCTTTGGATACATCAAGTGCTTGTTTCATTAATTTGCTCCACTAACATTAATTATACGATGTTCTTCTTATTTCATTTTGTAACAGACGCTTCAGCTTTTAACTTTTCCGCAATTAATACACACAAAAATAGTAGACCTCTTACGAGTTTTTTTAGTCTAAAGTCTCCTAGGAGGTGAGCATTGTGCGCTTGCAGATCTTTGGACAAGTCACATCAATTTTTCAATAACTGCTCAACCACACAATTACCCACTTTAGGAAAACAACGTTTAAAAAAAATCAATAGGAGCCTTTGGTGCCACAAGAAATGAGGAAATAACCTGAACCTTATATCTACGCGGCACAGCAATATATGCGAACTATCAATGAGGTAAATGGACAAGGAAAAAGATAGGGGCTCCCGATATATCTTAAAATTCGATCCTCTGTCTTGTCAATCGATGTGAATGGGTTTGATCATACTCGCATGCCTTGTCTACTTCCGCACGTAGGTTGTGCGATCTCAAATCCTCCGAATCTACGTCTCACTCGCGCCATCGCGCTAACTTATTCAACGACCGCTGACCACATGGATTCTGGATACGTCTGACATTCAGGTTCCGTAGACACTGTCCGGCCTAAATTTGTACAAGCATCTATCGATTAAAACTATAGTTTAACTGCCGAACGTAATACTCAGATGCCACCATGCGACTCCCTGGGCCGACTTCCTTCAGCTGCTCATAGTGTCGTGTCCATACAGTTCTACATCGTCAGAGATCGATAGATATTCTTCCTGTATACCTATATGAACAACGTGCAGTTATACGCCCATCCTCTATGTATCCCTCGGACCACCTCCTCGCTGCAGATCCAATGTCTAACCTCGTGAGTGTGTCACCAGCGCATGATAGTCCGACTCCTACTATCTCATTATTACCAGCATCAGGCTCTTTAGTTAAATTATAACGAGTAGCGTTGAAAGAGCATTCAAGGCCCGGTCCTCAGGATCTCTGCATTGACCTCAAGTCCATAAGATCCTTCACTATTCTCCCCAGCCTTCGTCCTCTCCACCTCCATCTGATCTTTGGCCGTCCTATCTCGTCTTACCGTGCAATTTTGTTGATTAAAATGTTCTGAAACTGATTTTTTTTTTTAAGTGATAGATAACATAGTTTCCAACATCAATGGTGTTGCATTTTTAAAGAAATTGATTACGTATAATAAATTATTTTTTAGATTCCTATTTTATAGATGTGGAAGCTCATTATGAGATGTTTAGTGATATGTTGGGCCTCCCAGCTGTCGCAGAGATGGGCACATCTCGAGCGCTCTACGTCTCATACGAAACTCTTTTGTATCTATCGTCGCGAGATTCAACATCCGTGTCGCTACATCGCCTACCAGAATCCGTCTCTGCCTTAATCGTAACTTGACTTCCCTGCTCAGAGCCCATGATACCTGTGCTCATCGAGTCGCATGTAGGTTACTCACTGTCACTCGTGCGCTCGCGCCTACGCTCCGTGGTCCAGCATTTCTTCCGTATCGCGTCATCTACCTACCTGTCCACACCCACCTCGCCATCATTCAACATCCATTATAACTAACCTAGTGACCGCTGTCCTCGCGCTTGTACAAGCCTACGATACTTTTATCTCACGTGTGTGCCAATCCGTGCATACAAAATACCAGTGGCAGTAGCTGATTCCCTAATCATGTGGAGATAACCTATCTTACATTACCACGCGATATTCTATATAGGGTCTAGGGCGCCTGGATATCTCCATGTTCTGCTCCATTCATCGGCTCACTAGAATTAATGCGACTGCTCTCGTGTCACGAGCATCCCAGCAATCTCGAGTCTATCTTATCAATCGTTCGCCATTACTCGAGAGCTCTCGCTTATTCGCGCCGACGTGTGTGTGTTGTGTGCATACCTATATGTGATGATTAGGAATCTTCTGTATAGCTCATATTTTTATGAATATAAAAAAAAGATGTTAAGGTGATATAATTAGTTGCATATTAGAAGAAGACTACATCGAGAAATAGGTATTATCGTTAATGTCCTATCGGATTGTCATTCCATTGATACGTTTTCAAGCGAAATGCCTATTTTTGATCTAAAAATATTCATGACTCTTTATATTAAATTATAAAGAGACTGAGGAATTCCCTCCCTCCTAAGGATAGCATGGGTCCCTAAAACATTGGACTAGAAGGTGCTACGTTGTGTGTTATGAGATCCACTACGGCCTTGTTTTAATCTCAAACCAGATAACTGTTTATTTTATTAGACACGTCCCCGGTGTATTTTATCTATACAAGAAATAAGCGATCTGAAATTGTAACTTGTTCAATTTTCATGTTTTTTACTATAAAAAATTGGCCGATCAATTATGTTGTTATTAAAGAATCGAATCACGTTTTGCTTTTTCGATGAACATTCGAAAATAATAAATTGAACCAAATTTATAATATCAGATGATCTAGATTTTTATTATAAAATGGACCCAATA
Source organism: Camellia sinensis (assembly GCF_004153795.1). Lineage (NCBI taxonomy): Eukaryota > Viridiplantae > Streptophyta > Magnoliopsida > Ericales > Theaceae > Camellia > Camellia sinensis. The sequence continues at coordinate 10,298 of NW_021034273.1, forward strand.
GACAAAATACCAAACAAATGAACCGGTTCACAATATTAAAACGGGGAAGCTCATAATAGATCTCACGCGTCTAATTTTTTCAGCTTTTTTGTTTGGCTCTTTATTATACTTATTTTACTTATTAAGTCAGGATACTACTACAATTTGTGCTTAGAGCTCCTCTGTGATAGCATGACCACCCATTTGCTTTGAGCATATGAGCACATCACAGCAAGTCCTCTTG
>NW_021034276.1:8838-29762 GCF_004153795.1 Camellia sinensis
ATTTGGGAACAGAAAAAAAATTTCTTTACAAAAAAACAACATTCCATTGGTTCCCCAATTGAACAAATTAACATCAAGAACTAAATAAAAATAAATAAATTGGGAACAATCCACTGTGTTCTTGAGAAATTCAACGGATCCATTGTGTTCTCTAACGTCAGAATTTTTTTCTACAAATTCATAGATCCAAAAATGCATGCAGCATCAACTGGAAATTGAAGAGAAAAGTTAATGGAAATGTTCTTACTACAAATTCATTAGGATGGGCCCCCACAATTAACCTTTTGTGACACAATGTAAAGTCTCTTTTTATACGAGAACCCCTTTTTTTGGACGCGCCACAACTCCCTTTTGGATCTCAACCATTGATGTATGTGTGGGGTCCATCACTAATTAAATGGTTGAGATTCTAAAGGAGTTGTGGAGATCCAAAAAAAGAAGGGTCCCCAAGCATTTTTTCTTTATACTACGGAGAAACAAAAGCTTCTAGACCTCAAAAGGCAGTACCCTAAGCCACCAATACATATTAAAATTAGAAGTTCTGCCGACAAAGTTTGGAGAAAACCAAGCAGAAAAACAATCTTTGCCTGAATCTCCCTTCAGAGGCAAAGTTCTGCAAGTAGTGACCACAAGTACAATATTCCACTAACATTTCTCTTGGCAAATGCACATAGTGAGAGAGAGATCTGTTGGAAAACAATCTTCTGTGTAAAAAATAAAAACTGAAACAAAGTAAAATAAATTACTTCAAGAAAATCTTGTACCGAAAATAACAGCTAAAATACGATCAAGTCGAGTGTGTGACACTTCTAATCCTTAAGACAAATTCTCCACCGCACAAATACTGTAGACGTGCCCCAAGAAACTCACCGGGCTCCGCGCTTGCTGAGGACGAGCGAATTCCGTTTTGTTCTCTAGCTACTATAGTTCAGACTCAATGTCACGGTTTTGAAATCTCATCCAAACAAAGTGCAATGTGAAACCGATAAAGTCACCACAAGAGTCCAATCCGGCAAATCATTTTGGAAAACTGATTTTTATAAAGAAGTGCCAAACATGGACTGCTTTGCCAGATACAGAGTCGTCACCTAAATATTTTGTTTTGGGGAAATTTAGGAAACCCTGACTCGTGCCTAAGGCTACGTGTTTGTCATCACCAAAGTTACCTCGCTCGGGAACTTGGGTATGAGAGGGAAAGGTCATGCAATGAGCACTCCCGCTCGCCCGATCAAAGATCGGCCTGTACTAAGCATGATATCTTGTTTTTGAAAACACATGTGTTCTTATTCCGGTTATTAACCTAGAATTACTATGTGATGCGCACAGCATACAAGTATAGACTAGATCGCTTAAGTTGAAACAAAACATTGCATGTTCGTTTGTTTGAAAATGGTTTAAGGTTTGCTACTCACAAGTAGGCTAAATTGCGAATTTCAATGAATTGTTCCAATTCAAGCAATCCAACCTTCACCCACAGGCATTCAGACAGTTATATCACATAAGCAGTTAGCCTCATGGCCAGCATGCTTTCATGGCTACATTAACACACATGCAGTATGCTAAAGCGTAAACACTCACACTGTACTCTGAGCCAAAACAAAGAACTAGTTAGAAATCATGCATGATCCTAGTTCATGTTAAAATGGCTAACGCAACACATGCGAAAATGCAACTCAGATAGGCTCGGCTATTCTAAGATGGCATATGAAATGCAACTTGATACATGTATTCAAATAGGTATTGAAATACAATGCAGTTAGTATGATACGCCGAGCCCGGTGCATGAAAAACAGATGAATGATGCACGCATGCATAGCATAAGGTATGCTAATCAAAATATGCCCTAAAACGAACGATCGTAAGCGGTTAAGTAAAAGGGAGAAAGAAATGGAGGTTGGAAGACATGCATCACACACACGCGTGCTTATTACAACAGTTGGCCCTCTCGACGGAGGGTCTGAATAATGAACTAACTAGCTATTCTAAGCTAATTAAACTAATTATTACACAACGAAGCTAATTAACTAATCCTAGTTAACTAACTATTGCAAAACAATTAAGCAACTAAACGCATTAACTGCTTAAATACAGAACCAAAGTGTAAACTAACTAAGCAAATTAGCTAAGTAAAACAATAAAGCAATGAGGCCTTCAGGGGGAGAAGAGTACATGCATGCCCGGTCGCCTCATTCGAAAATCCGTCGTGATGCCCCAACTTGCCTCTGTTTACAATTGTCCTCAGAATCTTGCACCAAGCTCCAGAAAGCTTCAACTCCACCATGGGAACCTGTGGGAGGGTAGCCGACCAGTTATTACTGTGGAAGGCCACCTGCCGACCACTTTTTGTTGTTGCAAACCAGAAAAAGTGGTCAGCCAGATAGTTTTTCTGGTTGGCCGACCAGTTGTTGCTGCATTTCTCCAATTTGCTGCAACAGAGGGCAAGAAAGGGCATGGCAATGTATTTGCAAGCTATGTGTGCACAACCACCCTCCATATCATTTCATAAGCTCAAGGGAGTGCGGTTCTCAACCCTCGAGCCACCAATCGCGCATCTCGATGCATGATGGCCGAGAGGCGAAGTTGCACAATTCAATATGGAATGAATGCACACATAAACACATAAAGCAACTCTATCATGTATGATCAAGAGCGTCGGCGACCGAGAATTGAGGCATGTTTCATCACTTTAAATATAAAAACGTCTCCCGTTTCTCGTGTTTGGACTAAAACCTATCCAAACACAATGCAACACATAACATGGCATGCACAATGCTATGTAACATGGAGCATGTGAAAATGCAATGCAACACAAGCATGCAAATATGCAATATGACTTAAGCATGCAAACATGCAATGCAACATGAACAACCTAACAAGGCTAATGGCATCCATACACAATGCAATGTAATATAAGCATACACAATGCAAAGAGCATGGCATATATAATGCGATGAATCAACATGCAAACAACATGGCATACTCAATGCGATAAACTACATGGCATACACAATGCTAAATGGACTTAAACCAAAGGTGGACAGACCTCAGTCATGCCCAAATCAGTGGCCATAACACCAAAACAAAGGCACAAAAGGGCAAGGCAAACATGCACATGCCTTAACCTATCAAGTAAGCCTAAGAGCACAACCCTCAAGAGTGCTCAAGGAGTGATAAACATGGAAGTGTGACTACACTAAATGCACTGAAATAAGGTATGAAATGATGCCAAATCATTCAAACAAAGCAAGCATAGCATGCAAAGGTCCTTAAAGCATGAAGCTAGTAAAGAGGACTACAAATGGGGCATGCAATACATGACACAAGTGCATGAACCAACCATGGACAGAGCTTAATTAGGTCTAAACAAAGACCAAAATATGCTAAGATAGAGGCTCAAGGACCTAGGCAAGATGGCATACATGCTAGACCACAATAAGGCAACAATGCACAATACTCAAAGACATTCAAAGCATGAAAGAAGTGGGAACATAGTCATGCTATAAGCTCTAAAATGAAGTATTAAATGATGCCAAACCATCTAAATAGCTCAAAGATAGCATGCATGAGACATCAAAATACAAAGCTAGCAAGGCTAATTGCACTACAGCTATACAAAGCATGAAGCATATGGCTAAGGCAACCCAAAACAGTCCTAGAACATGTTAAAATGATACTAAAACATGTATGGAAGGAAGCCAAAACAAGCTAGCATGAAGGGCATAAGGCATGATGAATGCAAGGCAAATAAGGTGGATTACACTACACCTATTAAGACCAAGCATGAGATGGCTTCGCCAACAAAAATTAGAGTTATATCATGGCAAAATAATCCCAAAAAATACACTGAAATGATAGCTCGCAAGCTTAGGCATGAAGGCATACGCAATGATTCATGTTAAGAGCATAAAACACCAACTCTCCAAAGCATGGAATAAGTGAAAGATGCAAGTGTATGACCACACTACATGGACTGAAATCACATTTCAAATGATTCCAAATCATTCAAATAGGCCAAGCAATGCATGCTAGGGGACTTGATACACAAAGCTAACAAGCTAGAATGCATTATAGCTATACAAAGCATGGCATGCATGACCAAAACAACACAAATCAGAGCTAGGGCATGCTAAAACATGGACAAAAGCTTCTTAGAGTTAAGCCAAAAGCATGCTAGAATGACATGTTAAAGCATGATACACATTAGGCTAGTTCATGGAAATGCACTACAAGTGCATGGAGCATGCAAGGGCTAACCAAACCAAACCCTGGCAGAGGTATGACATGGCAAAACATCACCAAAAACATGCTGAAATGGAGTCAACGTAAGCTAGAAAGACATGCTATTTCATAAAGCACACAAGACTAGTTTATGAAATTCACACTACAAGTGTATAAGGCATGTAAGAGCCAGCCAAACCAACCCAAAACAGATCTAAGGCATGTTAAAACACCACCAAAAACCTACTGAGATGACCCCAAAACAAGCTAGAGAGACATGCTCAAACATAAGGCACGCAAAGCTAGTTTGTAAGATTTACACTACAAGTGTATAAGGCATGCATGGAATGACCAAACCAAGTAAAAAAAAATCTGAGGCATGCTGAAATAACCCCAAATACATGCTAAGAATAAGCCAACACAAGCTTAATAAACATGCTCAAACATGAGGCATATGAAGCAAGTATTCAAAATACAAGGAGAGGGGATGACCCTTTCCTATTTGGGACCCCAACACCCCCTTTGCACTATTGAAAATTCTCTGGATTTCAGTGGGAGAAAGGTCATACAAAGGCTAGAACAAGAGCCAAAAGGGATGGCTCAAAACAAGGCCTAACAAGGCCTAAGAGGGGGTAGACCACCCCCAACACAAAAGTGACCTTAAATAAATATTTTAAGGACTGAAAAATAGAACTTTTTGTAGTTAAGAGTTAAGCTTAAATCAGCATGAAAATAGGGCTAAAATCTTAAGCAAAATCAAGGGATTTAAGGGTTAGTTTCTTACCCTTGATGAACATCTTCAAGGCTGTAACTCCAGCACTCTTCTTGAACCAAAACCAGTCCAAAAAATTCAAAAACAACTTCAAGAAGCCTCAGCAACAATAGTAAGGTGTTTGAGTGTGTGTTTGTGTGTTAAAGTGTGGTAAAATGACACTTTTGAAGCACAAAACAAGAGCAAAGGGGAAGATAGAGACAAATGTGTGTATGTATAGCTCTAGCCCTTTTTTCTGAACCTAGAGGAGGGAGGAGGTGGTTCTCTCTTATAGAGAACAAAAGGTCAAGCTTCTTGAGAAAGCTAAGGGCTCAAGGCCATCCCTCCATACACATGTATGGAGGATGGTTTCAGTGCCTTCCAGTTGTGCCAGCTGGAAGAAAATATCTCCAAAAATGTGTCAAAAAGCAGCCGACCACTTGAAGTGGTCAGCCAGCTACTTGAAGTGGTCGGCCGACCACCACAAGTGGTCTCCCAAGAAGACAACTGGTCGGCCATGGTGGGAGATAGTCAGCACACTGAAAACAAGCTAGTGGTGGGGTGGCCGACCAGAAAAGGTGGCCCAAAGACCAAGAAAACCAGTTGGCCGACTAGAAAACTGGTTGGCGGGGAGGAAAGTAGTCTCCAAGGGAAAGAAGTGGTCTCCCACCCTTGTACCATCTTCCAAATAAAGAAAACAAGGTTTGTACCAAAAACAAACCAAAACGGATGCAAGACGAAAGTTCGGGAGGCAAGGCACGCAGCCGGAAGCCTCGAAAACTAGTCTACGGGCATCAAAAGTGGTTTACGACCACAAAAGTGGACTCCCAGACCACAGTGTTCCTCTAGGCAGAGGCAACAAGGTGTGGCTCAAAAATCACGCCAAACGGAGAACATTAAGTGGTCCCGAGACAAGGCGCACGGCCGAAGACTCTGAAAACCAGAAACTGGTCTCCAAACGCGAAAAGTGGTCTCCCTTCCTCCAGGGAAGAGAAACAAGGTTCGGTCCACAAACCGAGCCAAAGCACAAAGAGTTCAAAGGTCCGGAGGCAAGGCTCTCAACCAAAACTCTGAAACCTCGAAACGAGCACAACATGCACAATCACCGAGCGCTCAATCGATGACGTCTGAGTCTTAAGGTTAGTCAAAAATGGGGTGTCTACAGTTGCCCCTCTTTGACAGAACTCGGAAGTCATAAGTGACAGGAGTGAATGTCAAAGCCCAGAGATGACCCACTTTTGACAAGGCCGAAGACTTAGACAAACAGGCAAGATAATAAAGAGATGTGCCCGCAGGCAGGGGCAAGATGCAAATGACATGCAAAAACCCGAACATAACTTATGATCATGCAAAGAAAGCTGTAATGAAGCAATTATACACAATAAATGCAACAGTTTAAGCAAGCGAATACGAACCAAACTACATTACATGCAGAAAGGATGTAAGAGAATTATACAATTCTCGCTACGTCTCACGCGGAGTAAATACAATACCGTCTGGTAGCACCAGTCTCGAATGAAGCGTACATACAATATCGTCTGGTCGCACCAGCCTCAAATGAACCGTACATACACTATCGTGCCTGCACAAGAAAGACACTCAACAGGTACAATATAGTTAGAAGCACATGTTCAACGCTATATCAAGATGCAATTCCAATGTGAGATAAACGTGTGCACATATGATGCCGATGGAAACGTGCATAGCAATGCAAGTGAAAGGTGCGTGACAACGCAAGTATAGTGTGGGTGCATAACAATGCAACCTAAGTATGTGTGACAACACAGGTGAAGGGGTGCATGACAATGCAACCTAAGTGTGATGCATAACAATGCGATGGAAATGCATAACAATGCCAAAGAAATGTGCAGAACAATGCGAGCAAAATGTGCGTGACAATGCAAAGAAAGTGTGCCTGACAATACGAGAGAAACGTGCATAACAATGCAACGAGTGGTGTGCATAACAATGCAAGAAGTGATGTGTATTACAATACAACAAGTGGTGTGCATAACAATGTGAGAGAAATGAGCATAACAATGCGCTTAAAGTGTGCATGACAATGCGAGAAAGGTGTGCAACTTCAAAAAGTACGTTCGAAGCAAAATACTGAAAAAGGAAATACAAGCCTTAACATGAGCAATTTAACCGGAACCTTCGATTTACCTCTCGGAGGGGTCACAACGTATTCAAAAAGGATACACCTTGCTCTTGATGAGTAATGATGAGCCACACATCGAAGACTTGAAATGAAGTTCCCACGGGGACATTCTTGAACCGAAAAGTGTACTTTCCTTGCACTTTCTCGAGAGCCGAGGACTCAAATCATCACCAAAACACAGAGGGAGAACAAAGGGACCTTGGAGACTATCCAGGAGGGTGGCCGACCACCTAGGCCAGTGGCCAACTAGTTGTTGACCGCAAAAGTGATCGGCCGACCAGAAAAACTGGCTGGCTGATCAGTTTAGCAAACAGGGATAGATTGGTCTTTTGATGGCCGAATCTTTAAGTAAACTCATCCAAATCACTTTTGCTCACACCTCCAAGGCCGAAATACATTTCTCTTCATCCCTAGACCCTTTTCCCTCTCAGATCTGCACTTTATACACGTTTTCCAATGTCCCATGCGAAGTTGTTTCACGAAAACTTTCGATTCTCTTCGTTTTGAACCGATTAGAATTTGTTTTTGGAGCTTCTTTCTCCATTTTCACCACTTGAGGTATGTTTGTCTCGAAGTTTAGCGCCTTTTCCTGGGTGTTGAATTTTGTTGACTTTTTCTCTTTCCGAGAGTTGACTTTTTGCAATTTTGGCTCATTCCACTCATTTTTACTCATTTTTGCAGATTTCTTCAGATGGCTGACGATATTTCGTATGGCAGAGGCTCTCTGAGAGTAAAGGATGAGCCTGACATTATACCGTTGCCACCGAGGATATGGATATTCGAGCCGGAGAGATACCACCCATAGGAGCATATCCTTCCTCCTTGCACCTTCCATCATTTTACCGACTTCGCGCGACGGGTGCTCACAGACTAACTGCTACGGGAGCTTGAGTATCATCTATCTCATCATGCGCGCGAGGTGCATACTTCACTCTTTACATTTTCTGTAATGTACTTTGCATTTCTTGCACATTTCATGCTTTCACCATGTATTCTATCTGCTCGTACTGAACACATTCTCATACACAGTACTTCTGCATGTTCTGAACATAACTTGCGCACAGCATTTTGTCCACTTGGCACACAGTTCATAACATAGGACAGTGTTCATTTGGCACACAGCTTAAAACACAATATTCTATTCATTGGGCACACGGCTTATTTTAGGCACACGGCGCATTTTGGGCACACGGCGCATTTTGGGCACACAGCACATTTTGGGCGCACAGCTCATTTTGGGCGCACAGCATATTTGCGCACACAGCTCATTTGGGGCACACAGCTCATTTTGGGCACACAACTCATAATACAGTATTCTGCTCAATCTGAACACACAGTTCATAACGCAGCCTTTGCTCAATTTGAACACGCAGTTCATAACGCAGCTTTTGCTCAATCTGAACACGCAGTCCATAACGCAGTTTTTGCTCAATCTGAATACACAATCCATAACGCAGTTTTGCTCAATCTGAACACACAGTCCATAACGCAGGGTTTGCTCAATCTAAACACACAGTTCATAACGCAGTTTTTGCTCAATCTGAACACACAGTTCATAACACAGCATTTTGCTCAATCTGAACACACAGTTCATAACGCAGTTTTTGCTCAATCTGAACACGCAGTTCATAACGCAGTTTTTGCTCAATCTGAACACGCAGTCCATAACGCAGGGTTTGCTCAATCTGAACACACAATTCATAACACAGTTTTTGCTCAATCTGAACACGCAGTCCATAACACAGGGTTTTGCTCAATCTGAACACGCAGTCCATAATGCAGTTTTTGCTCAATCTGAACACACAGTCCATAACGCAGTTTTTGCTCAATCTGAACACACAGTCCATAACACAGAGTTTGCTCAATCTGAACACACAATTCATAACGCAGTTTTGGTTCAATTTGCACGCAGCTCATAACATAACACACTGTTCAATCTGAACACACAGTTCATAACATAGCATCCGGTTTAATTTGCACGCAACTCATAACGTAACACACTGTTCAATCTGAACACATAGTTCATAACACAGCATTCGATTTACTTTGCACACGGCTCATTACACTGCTCAATCTGAACAAACAATTCATAACACAGCATTCTATTTTATGTTACACATGGCTGGTAACACTGCTCAATCTGAACACACAGTTCATAACACAACATTCTGTTTAATTTTGCACACGGCTGATAACACTGTTCAATCTGAACACACAGTTCATAACACAACATTCTATTTAATGTTGCACACAGCTGATAACACTGCTCAATCTGAACACACAGTTCATAACACAGCATTCTATTTAATGTTGCACACGGCTGATAACACTGCTCAATCTGAACACACAGTTCATAACACAGCATTCTATTTAATGTTGCTCAATCTGAACACACAGTTCATAACACAGCATTCTGAACACTGCTCAATCTGAACACACAATTCATAACACAACATTCTATTTAATGTTGCACACGGCTGATAACACAACACTGTTTATTTTGCAACTGAATACATCTGTTCATTCTACATGCAGGTATCTTTTTCTTTCACATGGGGTTACGGGTCGATCATTGCTAGGGAGTGGTATATGGAGCTCCCAGATACTATTCGACACATTGTAGATGAGGTGAGATTTGGCCCGTTTTGTACGGGGTTATCGCGTTATCCGGCGAGCAGGACCCTTCTGGGCGCACTTGTAGAGAGATGGTAGGACACCACCAACTCCTTCTATTTCCCAGCCGCCGGGGACATGACGATGACCCCGTATGACATCTCCATACTGACGGGCCTCGACGTGGTGGGTCGGTCGATCCCATACGATGCAGATATGGGTGAGTGTGAGGCGGCTTGGGTTTATCTGCTCGGAGCCCGTCCGCCGATCGACAGATCATCAGGCAGGGTAAGGTACACCTGGTTCTCTGAGCAGTACAGGGGGTCTACGCCCGAGACTTTTGAGGCCATACAGCAGTATGCTCGGGGATTTTTTATGTTCCTTCTCGGGACCACTCTGTTCTCCGACCGGGAGAACACAATTGGGTTTTATCTGCTCAGTGCTCTAGTAGACCTATCACAGGTCAATCAGTATGATTGGGGTGGCGCCGGCCTCGCTACCCTTTATTGCTACATGAGCGCGACCTCCCGCGAGCGGGGGACCATAATAGGTGGCTACTGGCGAGCCTAGGAGGTGCATTCTGCCCTCTTGATTTATATTTCTACTTTTCATTATTTGTACACTGCACACGGCACACATTGCACACATTACATTCTGTACCCTACATTCTGCACTCAGCACTCTACATTTTCTGTACATTCTGTATTCTGATTGCCACTGTCTTGCCTTTCACAGCTGTGGGTTTACGCCTACTTCCCGACACTCGCCCCTGAGCTCAAGGTTGAGGCACCTCTCGAGATCCCTTATTCACACAGATTTGAAGGTCGGTGCCGGTCCAGGCCCCGGGAGACTCTGCCGTATCTTCGGCAGTACTTTGATACGGTGTGGGCGACCGAGGTAAACCAGAACTCTCAGTTCTTCATGCTTTCAGCTTTGATTCATCTTGCATATTTATGACATCTAATCAGTTTATGCACTTACTATCCGCAGATCACTTGGCAGCCTTCGCTGGAGATGCCCGGATATGCTCGGTTCCAGTTCCCTGGGGCATGGGGCGCCTCCCGTTATAGGGTTTTGTTTGAGGGACCAGTCGGCAGAGCTTGGTTTCTCGGGGATCGCTTCATGCGTCAGACGATGGGCAACGCCCCCTCACCGCCTCCACTGGACATGCGGTCCACAGAGCGTCTTACTCCTCAGGAGGTTGATGACCTTATGTTGGGTTTCGACGCAGTTCTTTTCCTGGAGGAGGGGGAGTACGCGCCATTCCACCATACATACTTGATGCCTCCATTGGCAGGTGTCCGTACTCCGACGAGGAGGGTGGCCGACATGCCGTCATCGAGTCGCGCTCGAGCTGCAGACGTCCCTTCGACTAGCAGGGCCGGTACATCGAGGGGTGGGACTAGAGGGATGCCCTCGACTTGCCAGTACGCTGGGTTGCCAGATCTTTCAACCGAGCTGACGGGCTAGCAGTATGGGACATCTTACCCGATTCCACTGGAGCCTCCACTGCCGGATCATCGATACGTCAGTGACCCTGACTCGCCACCGGTATGCTCCACAGTTTTCATTTATCACTCAGATATTTAGTCATTCATTTATTCACTGATGACTTGAATTTGCATCTGCAGCCTCCCAGAGGGTACACAGAGGGGTTGCTCGGAGTGGTGGCCTCACTCGTGAGCATGGTCTTACGGAAGGAGACGATGCTGTATGCCGTCGCCATTCCGGTACTTTTTAATTTCCTTGTATATATCATATTTCTGATGACATACTGAAACTGAATATTTCACTGCATTGATTCATTGCATGTGTAAAACACATCTGACACATCACATTCACATACTATATCTGCATGCACACACTCCATGCATCATACTTGCATCTGATATACATACTCTGGCTGATGTATTCAAACTGCCTTTTTCAGGTTCCACTATCACGGCCCGGGCCATCCCGGCCTTTTCGAGCAGCGAGGAGAGGGGACTCGACTCGCAGCCGAGGAGGATGTAAAGCACCTGTCAGATATGATGAGGAGTCCAGCAAGGAGAAGAAGTCAGCACATGCACAGTCAGAGACATCTGCAGGCAGGGATGATGACTCCGGTTCCGGTTTTGAGGACGGAGGTGGTGCCGAGGACGGTGACTCTGATTCAGATAGGGGTGCCGGCGGTGTTGGTGCAGAGGCTGCCCAGCTGAAGAGGGTGAAGGGGGCCTCTCGGTCTTGAGCTTGATAGCACTGATGCAAATGTTTCTGCTTTGTTTTTCTTTTTACATGTAGTTGTGGCACATTGTACAGCTTAGGTAGTTTTTATTTTCTTCAAAACTTGTACCTTGTTATAAAATGTTGTAAAAAGGAAGCTATGATGGAATGAAACAGCTTTTTGCTCAAAAAAAGTGTTGTATTTGTATTCTATGCATCGCATCGCACCATTTTGCACAAAAATGAGATTGAATGGAAATTGAACATCGTGTATTGCCAAGTCAGGTAGTGAACCAACACAGCAAACTAAACAACTCAACTCACTAAGAAACAACAAAACCTTAGCAAGTTTACAACTCGATAAGTAAAGAGTAACAACTCGATAAACAAAGAGCGACAACTCGATAAACAAGTGAGCGACAACTCGATAAACAAATGAGCGACAACTCGATAAGTAAATGCATTTTGGACAAACGAAGTGACAGAACACATCCTAAACAGAGGTAAACTCAAACCTTGAGCACTCCCAGCACACAGGAAGGCTAGGTACTCTCTTCTGGAGACAAGAAAAAGCTGCAGACCACCTTTTTGCTCATGGCCGACCACCATAGGAGCCTACCGACCAGTTTTTTTGCTCTGCAGACTAGAAAAGTAGCTGGCCGACCAGAAAAACTAACTGGCCGACCAGAAAAAGTGGTCGGCCGACCACTTTGCCTGGGGACCTCCAGTTTTCTGACACTTGTCCTCCAAACAGTGCCTTATCCTTCATAAAGGTTCCAGCTTCGTGATTCCCTCATTTTAACTTAGTCTTGCACCACCAAAATGGAGGCATTTCTTGTCCAAAATCTCACAAATTGGATTGCTACTTTGGATTGCTCAGAAAAGTTGAATTTTCGGAGCTTCGGCACAAATGCAATATTCACGTTGGATCGCACCCCGCTGCGTCTTCCGTTTCTTCATGCCACAGCAAGGTTTTGGAATCCAGTAACACACGTCTTTAGCTTTGGCGGACAAGAGATATGTCCCACTTTCGAAGATTTCCAAGTTTTGATGGAATCCGAGCGCAACGAAGAAATCTTGCCCCAGTTCCGCTTTGGCCACGTCCAAGCCTTAAGACAGATGTATGGGTTTACTTTGCACGATGATCGGTCATTGATTTGTGACAGAGTGCTGGACATTCCAAGTTTGATTCATTGATTTTCTGATGCCGGTGACTGCGGCGATCATGACTGGCAGGATTTCCGGCGACATGCACTTTGCTTGTGCATGCTGTCCCATTTCTTGCTTGCCTCAGGCTCCGGAGGATTTAGCGCCCGTTTGATTGAAGTTACCGAGGGCTTGAAAGAGGGCAAGAGTTGTATCGCCATGACACTAGTTGAGACGTTGATGGGTTTGGACGCTTTCCATCGCCGAAAGACGACTAGATTCGCAGGGAGTCCACTACTGCTGCAGGTAATGTTTCCCATCCCATCTCACATATATTTCTCACATTGCTCGGCCCTCAAGCTTGGTTTTTCTCTCAAAACCCTTTTTTTACTTTTCTCTCAACGTACACCTCTCTATTCTTTAATCTCTCATTTTTCATCCCTCCCCAAATATGGTTGATGGATAAACTGAAGGTTGTGGACTCATGCCCAGCATATTCAGCTCGCGGCTATTTCTTCCGACGACGTCTAGTCGATGCCCCTGATGAGGGATGGTGGTATGAATGGATGTGTAGTTTGACTGCTCTTGATATTGTTTGGCGCCGCCCTTGGCTTAATCTACCAGCGATGAGCTACAACATGACTCACCAGCCCGGGATTCAGTTGATCTGTCTAACACACTGTGTACTTTATTTCCCGTTCAGGTTCCGGCGTCAGTTTGGACATGATCAGACTTTCCCAGAGGAAGGGATAGAGTACCCTGTTGCATTTTCAATTCGAGGCGCACATCTAGCTCTGTGTGCCACAGCATGGAGGGCGAGAGAGCTTTTGGCCCCCGCTCCCACTTTCAGTTGCACCCTCTCTGATGAGTGCATAGCTTGGCTTGATGAAGAGGCACAGGTCGGGCCTACTTCGGCATCAGAGGCTTCGACCAGCTCTGGGAGGGGATGTAGGAACACCTGACTATGCCCTGAATTTATTTGCTTTAATCAGTACTTTCAAGTTTTCTTTATGAATGTAATAAAAAAGCAACTTCAATTTGTATTCAAGAGTAGGAGAACTCTATATTGAAATCAATGTAATTGAAGGGTGTGGATATTGAAAATTTTTCGTTTGGTCCAAAAATGGTCTAAGTCGTAAAAAGATTAATTTGAGCAAAATCAACTTTTATTAAAACTTTTCAAAGCCATTTTCGATATGGATCACAACTGGACACGCCTAAGATCTATCACTGAGATGTACAACCCCGGATCCTTAACAACTAGAAAGTTGCCCCTAGTCTGAATAGCACTGCATCTAGAGATCACAACCGAGCTCTTAAATGCAGAACAGACAAAGGTGACCAACATGATCACATGGACAAAGTTGATCGAGGAAGTGTTTATGGCTAGACTTCAAGATGAAGTTGCCTACGTATCCCAAAGATAGGAATCAAGCCTTACGTAGTTCGGCTCAGGTTCACTCGTGTATTAACACTCTCCTTTTGCGCTCTAACTTTTGCCAAGGCCGCCCTTTCTAGGTTTTTAACCTTCAAGCTCAATTTTTGTTATTTCAAATTTTTTATGCTCTAACTATTGCTTAGGTCGCCCTTTCAGGTTTTCGGCCTAGCGAGCCACTCAGGGATAGTATTTCTTTAACTTGTCCATGTTGATCGGCTGGGAGAACTCTAAGCCATCTAGGTCCATCAGAACGACAGCTCCACCCGACCAGATAGACTTGATGATGTAAGAGCCAGTCCAATTGGGTCTGAACTTGCCCCTAGGGTCGTGAATGGGAGCTCGATTGTCTTTAAGCACAAGATCCCCCTCTTTCAAATTTCTGGACTTAACCTTTTTGTTGAAAGCCCTGGCAATTCTCCGTTGATAACCCTGAACATAATACAGTGCTTTCAGCCTTCTCTCGTCAAACAGCAGGAGTTCTTCGAACCTGCTCTGCTGCCAATCTGCCTCAGCTATCTGACACTCAGCCAATACCCGCAATGACGGAACCTCAACGTCGATAGGTAGAATAGCCTACATCCTATAAACCAAGGAATACAGAGTCGCCCCAGTAGAAGTTCGAATTGAAGTTCGGTAGCCCCACAGAGCAAATGGCAACTTATCTGGCCAGTCCCGGTAGGTTTCTACCATCTTCTGCAGTATATGCTTGACGTTCTTGTTGGCAGCCTCAACTGCTCCGTTGGTTTGCGGCCAATATGTGGATAACTTATGAGAAGCCACATTATACTTCTCCAACAAATCAATCACCTCCTTTTTGAAGTAAGAGCCATTATCTGAGACAATCTCATTCGAAACCCCGTAGCGACAAATGATGTTGTTCATGATGAACTTTACAACATGCGAAGCCTTCAACACCGCATAAGATTGGGCCTTAACCCACTTTGTGAAGTAGTCTATCGTTACCAGAATGTACTCATGTCCGTTGGACCCCTTCGGAGTGACAGCCCCAATTACATCAATCCCCCGGACTGAAAACGGCCATGGCGAAGTCATGTTGTACAGCTTCGACGGCAGAATGTTCATGCGGTTTGCATGGATCTGACACTTGTGGTATCGTCAGACAAAGCCAATACAATCCTCTTCCATGGTGGACCAGTAATAACCCTATCTAAGGATCTTCCGAGCTAACATCACCCCGTTCATGTGCGCTCCGCACTCTCCTCCATGGATGGCCTCCATTAGGCGCTTGGATTCTTCAGTATCAACACACAGCTTATGCATCCCGAGATGACCTCTCTTGTACAGTTTTCCCCCACAGATGATGAACTGAGCAGCCATTCTTCGAATTGCCCTCTTATCTTTGGCATTTGTCCCTGGTGGATACGCCTTTTTTCTAAGAAGTTCCAGACATCGTAATACCAGGGATTCTCATCTTGTGCTTCATCTATGGCAGCAATCAGCTCATAGGCCGGCACGAATTTTTGTTCAATGATGATCGGACGCATCCGGACTCCGAAAGGTATGTCTATCATGAAAGATAGAGTTGCTAGTAAACCTACGAATTTGTTGTTCTCTCTTAACAGATATGCAAAGTTCAGCTTCTCGAACCGAGGAATTAGCATGTCCAAGGTCTGGTGGTAGATTCTCATCTTTTCTTCTTTAACTTTCCAATCTCCTTTAGCTTGAGATACA
This sequence comes from Camellia sinensis, assembly GCF_004153795.1. Taxonomy (NCBI): domain Eukaryota; kingdom Viridiplantae; phylum Streptophyta; class Magnoliopsida; order Ericales; family Theaceae; genus Camellia; species Camellia sinensis. The sequence goes on from NW_021034276.1 coordinate 25,060, forward strand.
ATAAGGTTCGAGTCCCCGATGACATCCAACCGTTTTGCCCCTAGTTCTAGGGCGGCTTCTAAACAGGCAATACATGCCTCATATTCTGCCTCATTGTTCGACACTCTGAACCGAAGTTTGAATGCTAAAAGTATACGGGAATTGTCGGGTGCTATCAACAACACCCCTATCCCATATCCATATTGGTTTGACGCTCCGTCGAAGTACATCGTCCAAGTTTCTTCTTCGACATGCAGAATGGCCTCGTCTGGGAACAAGTACTCAACTGCTTCATCCCCTTCAACTGGGTGATCGGCTAGGAACTCCGCTACCGCTCTCCCTTTCACTGACTTGCGCGTCATGTACTTCAGATCGAATTCGGAAAGCAGAAGCAACCAACGGGCTAGCCTACCCGTAAGTGTCGATTTCTCGAAGAGATATTTTATGGGATCTAATCTCGAAACCAGTATTACAGAGTGAGCTAACAGGTAGTGACGTAGCTTCCTGGTAGCCCATACCAAGGCCAAACAACCCTTCTCTAGCGGAGTGTAGCGGGTCTCGTAATCCAACATTTTCTTACTCAGGTAGTAGATAGCTCTCTCCACTTTGTCCTCAGACTCCTGTGCAAGCATGCAGCCCATTGTAGTTTCAGTCACTGAAAGATACAATATCAACGGTTTCCCCGGCTCAGGCGGTGACAACACAAGTAGGTTCTGTAAATATTGCTTGATCTGTTCAAAAGCAGCTTGGCATCGGCCGTCTCATTGGAACTTCGTTCTTTTCTTCAGGAGACCAAAGAGTGGTTCACAAGTCAAGGTTAATTTAGCAATAAACCATCTTATGAATTGTACTTTACCCAGAAAGCCTCGCACCTCCTTTTCAGTCCTTGGTGGTGGCATTTCTAAGATGGCCTTGATTTTGGAAGGATCGACCTCGATACCTCTCTGTGTGATCAAGAACCCCTCCATTTTCCCTACTGTAACACTAAATGTACATTTCTGAAGATTCAGCCACAACCGATACTCTCTGATCCGTTGAAAGAATTTCTGCAAGGCGGTGTAGTGGCCCTCTCTTTCTTTGGACTTGACAATCATGTCGTCCACGTACACCTCAACCTCCTTATGGATCATGTCATGCAAAATTGTGGTCGCGGCCCGTTCATATGTAGCCCCAGCATTCTTTAGCCCAAACGGCATCACCCTATAACAATAGGTCCCCCACAGGGTGGTAAAAGCAGTCTTCTCCCGGTCTTCGGGTGCCATCAATATCTGATTGTAACCAGAAAATCCATCCATGAATGAGAGCAACGCATGCCCAGTAGTAAAATCCACTAACTATCGATATGCGGCAGAGGAAAGTCGTCCTTCGGACTGACTTTGTTCAAATCCCTGAAATCCACACATACCCGAATTATACTGTCCTTCTTTGGCATTGGAACTATATTGGCCAACCAAGTTGGGTACTCAGATACCAGCAGGAACCCTGCGTCAATTTGCTTGGTGACCTCTTCTTTGATCTTGAGAGCCCAGTCTAGGCGGATCCTTCTGAGCTTCTGCTTAACAGGTCAGGCCTCTAGGTCAAGAGGGATCTGGTGCTGTACAATCTCAGGATCAATTCCAGGCATGTCTTCGTAGGACCACGCGAAAACATCTTTGAAATTTTTTAACAAAACGACTAAGCGCTCGCGCTCCTCCGAAGACAACGTGGACCCGATATGGACCAGCCGCGGGTCCTTCTCAGTGCCAACATTAATTTGGGTGATTTCATCAACCAAGGGTTTTACAAACCTCTCCTGCTCTTGATCAAGCAAATATTGCAAAATCGGAGGAATTTCTTCCTCGTCGTTTTCATCAAAATTTTGAAAATCCTAATTAATGCAATAAATTAAGGGTACAGAAAAGTACTTGGAAGCCACAGCCATTCTGTTCTCATTAATCACTTCCAAAATACCTGATTCATCTGTTACAACAGACTCAAAGAAAAAAAGAAAAAGACGACCTAGACAAGACTATGGCATCCGGGTTGTCACCCTCAGGAATACCGGACTCAGACTCAGACGAGCTGGAACCTGATTCTGACTCCACAGACTCAGTGGAATCAGATTCCGGCTCACTACCTGACTCGGTGCTGCTCGATAAGAATCCCTCCTCGTACTGCTAGACGAGGGAGGGTGCGATGGATGCATCCAGAATGTTTGAAGATGGGCTCGCAGTCATTTCATTCCCGATCATGGACACCGAGAAGTTATCCCCCAAGAACTCTTGTACGATCTGAGGATCTGAAAGTAGACAAGCCAGTGCTACCCCCATTTCAAACTCTGCACTCTCGGAATCCTCCTCCCTGCACTATTCAACCTCAGCTGGTAGGTCTGTCTACTCCTCGGTAACATCATCCCCAAACAATTGCAAGTCAAAGAATATTTCAAATCCTGGAAACCGCTGCCTCTCTGCATTTAGCCATGGCTCTGGGAAGTCGCAGAACGAAAAGTACTCCCCCTCTTGGACAAAGCGTCTGTTCAGGGTGCCCTGGATGGACTGGTACACCAACTCATAAGGCTTCCCGGCCTGCTTTGCTCTGGCTCTTCCGGCCATCTCTTTTCCCTTCCTCACCCAATCCTCTTTGGTAGGCAGATAACCTAAACCAAAGGTATGTGGGTTATATGGCACTTCGACCGATGTTGCAACGCCTTTCCGACCACTTTTCCCTAATCCCATCCCGGGGATATGCCGAAGCTTGTTCATGAGGTACACAGACTGTGCGCTGACATACAACCCCTCATCAATAGCCAAAATATTTTGTACGACCCGGGCCTCGGCTAGGGTAAATCCTGACAGGAACACATCCTCCGCGCCATGTTCGATCTCCAGAACTGACGTAGAAACCTCTGGCGGCGGATGGATTGAAGAATTCCCAAAAACAATGGCTACCCCTTTCCCGTGGGGGTATTTTAACATCTGATGCATGGTGGAAGAGACTGCCTTCACCTGGTGCAGCCACGGCCGCCCTAGGAGTAAATTGAAGATCGCGGGAGCGTCCAAGACATGAAAGTCAATATTGTGTCATCCTGGACCAACCTGAGTCTGAATCCGCACAGTCCCCATCACTTCTCTGCTAGTATTGTCATATGCCCTTATCACCTGGGCCATTGGCACAAAATCCACAGGCTTCAACCCGATAGCATATGTCATCCTCGACGGACACATGTTGATAGCAGATCTTGTGTCAACAAGAACTACTGGTATCCATTTCTCTCTGTATTCCACAGAGATGTAGAGTGGTTTGTTATGGTTTGCGCCCTCAGGCGACAGTTCCTTGTCAGTGAAGGTCAATGTCGGGGAAGCTCCTCCCGAAAAGACCAGACCCACCAGCTGCTCAGGTGTGGTATCTATTGAAAGTTTGGCCTTGTCCATTGCAGAAAGGACAGCCTGTCTATGAACTCTTGAGGCCATGAGCAGTCCCCAGATGGAGATGTCTTGTCACGACCCAAACCCGGCCCTATGGGTTTAGCACCGTAACCGGCCAGTAATCTGAGATTACCGAAGGCCTGCAGAACAGTAATACAGTAAAACAGAGTACAGGGCCTGGCGGAAGCCAATACAGTAATTAAACAATGTCCAATGAGCTGTGACAGTCTGTATGCCAAAAAGATTTTTCATGCATTCATACATAAACAGTACAGAAAGCATTCCGTCTGTACAAAACAGTACGGTCTATACAAAATTTACAATCACACAGTACAGGGACCTAATCCCTTGATAACAGTACAGTAAACATTCAGTCTATACGGAACAGTTAGACAGTATGAAGACAGGCGGGGGAAAACAAACAAAACCCCCCCAAGCCATAGCATGGCAACTCGGAACCTCGCAGTGAGGCACAAAGGCTGGCTTGACAAAACTGGAGTTACCCTGACGCTCCTAGCTCCGATCTGGTGCCTGTACACCTACATATATATATGAGCAGTGAGCTAAAACCCAGTGAATAACATAAAGCGTAAAGAGGTTTAGAATGAATGTCCTTACAGTAATGAAAAACAGTTCAATTCAATCAGTATTCCAGTTGTTCAGTACAGTAAACAGTCATATGTGGTACATCCATTAGCATAACAGTAACAGTAGGTCTTAAAAGACCGAACAGTAATGATGGCCATCAGTCAGTAAACAGTAGTCGTTCCACGAGGGAACCGACAGAGATCTCTGTAACAGTAACAGTAACAGTAAACAGTAGGTACTAAGGATGCCACAGTACAGTTCAGAAATAAAGGACATACATTCATTCAGTAAATAATACCAGTTCAGTAAACAGTTCAGTTCAGTATTCAAAAGATAATCAGTTGAACATATCTTTACACAATTGTTACTCACAGAGTTCTGGGCTACAGTATGCTAGAGCGGTCTCCCCAGTTGCCAACCCTACACAGTTAACAGATTGAACACACTAAGCTACACAGTTGGGAAATAAACAACTTAAACCCTAATTTGCCTCGGTGTGTTCTACATCTATATCCTCAACAAGACGCCTTAAACTAGGCCTAAGAATGCCTAGGATGAGATGAGGATGCAAAAATGCACATTTAAAAGCATTTTCAGAAAAACAGAGTCCCGCTCGAGCGCAGGTTTCCGGCCAACTTCTAGTGGGATCACTGCTTCCATGCCATAGGCTAGGGAAAATGGTGTTTCTCTAGTTGATCGCCGAGGAGTGGTGCGGTAAGCCCATAAAACATG
>NW_021034276.1:32204-43324 GCF_004153795.1 Camellia sinensis
TGCCATGTACGGGAACAGATATCCAAAAACAACCGCAGGTGCACCATAAGATCTCCATAACCGTCGAAGCAGTCTATGTGCGGCATTTTAAACCGGTCCGGTAGAGTCACGGCTGAGTCGGTATATCCATCCTCTATATCCGGAATGGATTTCACGCCTTGAGCCTTCTTGAACAGCTTTTCTAGCTTGCTCACTTTTAGTGTTATTGGATCCACCTCAAATTCAAACGGTGAATCCACTAGATTGGTGGGCGCTTTGGATAGCTAGGGTAGGATCGGGGGCGGAGGTGGCCCCGTTGGAACGTCCGTATTTTCTTGGACGTTTGCTGTCTCCCCGGGTGTTGGAACTCCTGGTGGGAGAGAAGCTGAGTGTGAAGCAGATGCTTCGGTTTGCTGCTGTAGCCTGGCGATTAACTTTGCCTGTTGGGCCACCACTTCTGTTTGACGGGCGGCATCCCGCTGCATGTTTTGCATAGTTTCCTGGAGCTGACGCATCATCTCCTCTATGCCTGCCATACTGTACTGATCTGTCTGAATAACCGGTATATCTGTCTCTGCAATAGACTCGGAAATCTCAACCCGACAACTCAAGGACCACTGATCTGGCAACTACTGTACTAATGCACTGCGCCTAGCTGATCTCCGTCTAATAACCGAGGGTAATGAGTGGTACACTGGTTGTCCGTCTATTAGATCCTCGAATCGATGAAGTCTGCAACCTCTAACTCAGAGTGCTTGGGGAATATCTGCCTGGTCGGATCCAATCGTGCTAAACTACCTTGCAAAAAAGATAAATAAAGCGTAATAAGAAAAACATATAGCATAACGGCTTAAATAAAGACAACACATAGTTGGCATAACAGCACTCAATTGGCACTTGTAAGCTGAATACACCGTTCTCAAACACTGTTTACTGTGCCCAAATTGCTGTCCCAAAACTGATACCCTCAGGTAAAACTGATTCTTCAAATACTGATGCTCGCAGGCCTGATACCCAGACTTGCAAATTGATACATGCACAACCCTGTAGAGACACACTCTGACAGCACATAGCAAGCAAATGAGAGCCGAAACACCCCTATGTTGGGGTAGGGTTTCCCTGTCCTATTTTGTCAGGAGCTAGGGTTTCACTATGCACACAGCGATTTCAAAACAACCTACAATCGGGGAAGCAACCTGTCCTAGTTTGGAATGGTCACTACGGATTCCGAATATGCACTAGGTCGAATGGTCAAAAAGGGTGTCTTGGTAAAAACCGAGGTTTGTGTTCCCGTCGTGGCAGAGCCCACCACCGGTCAACCTTATGGCACGCTTCTCAAAGCAAGCCTCCGGCAAATCATTCAGGAATAACATACGGCAAACACGGTGTCCTAGGCGCACCAATGCAAATGCAATGTAAAAAGACACATAAGTGTAATCAAAACAAGATATCATGAGTTCGAGTCAAGTTCTCTAATTCCCCAGCAGAGTCACCAGAAACTATAGACGTGCCCCGAGAACTCCCCGAGCTCCCGCTTGCGAGGGCGCGAATTCCGTTTTGTTCTCTAGCTACTACAGTTTGGACTCAATGTCACGGTTCTGAATCTAATCTCACAAAGTGCAATGTGAAACCGATAAATCACCAAAGAGTCCAAATCCGGCAAATCGTTTTGGAAAACTAATTTTTATAAAGAAGTGCCAAGCATGGACTGCTTTGCCAAATATAGAGTTGCCACCAAAATATTTTATTTTGGGGGAATTTAGGAAATCCTGACTCGTGCCTAAGGCCACGTGTCCATCATCACCAAAGTTGCCTCAGCTCGGGAACTTGGGTACGAGAGGGGAAGGTCATGCAATGAGCACCCCCGCTCGTCCGATCAAAGATCAGTCTATACTAAGCATGATATCTTGTTTTTGAAAACACATGTATTCTTATTCCGGTTATTAACCTAGAATTACTATGTGATGCGCACAGCATACAAGTATAGACTAGATCGCCTGAGTTGGAACAAAACATTGCATGTTCGTTTGTTTGAAAATGGTTTGAGGTTTGCTACTCGCAAGTAGGCTAAATTGCGAATTTCAATGAATTGTTCCAATTCAAGCAATCCAACCTTCACCCACAAGCATTCAGGCAATTATATCACATAAGCAGTTAGCCTTATGGCAAGCATGCTTTCATGACAACATTAACACACATGCAGTATGCTAAAGCGTAAACACTCACAGTGTACTCCGAGCCAAAACAAAGAATTAGTTAGAAATAATGCATGATTCTAGTTCATATTAAAATGGCTAACGCAACACGTGCGAAAATACAACTCAGATAGGCTCGGCTATTCTAAGATGGCATATGAAATGCAACTTGATACATGTATTCAAATAGGTATTGAAATACAATGCAGTTAGTATGATGCGTCGAGCCCAGTGCATGCAAAATAGATGAATGATGCACGCATGCATAGCATAAGGTATGCTAATCGAAATATGCCCTAAAACTAACCATCGTAAGCGGTTAAGTAAAAGGGAGAAAGAAATGGAGGTTGGAAGACATGCATCACACACACGCGCGCTTATTACAACAGTTGGCCCTCTCGACGAAGGGTCCGAATAATGAACTAACTAGCTATTCTAAGCTAATTAAACTAATTATTACACAACGAAGCTAATTAACTAATCCTAGTTAACTAACTTTTACAAAATAATTAAGCAACTAAACGCATTAACTACTTAAATACAGAACCAAAGCGTAAACTAGCTAAGCAAATTAGCTAAGTAAAACAATAAAGCAATGAGGCCTTTAGTGGGAGAAGAGTACATGCATGCCCGGTCGCCTCGTTCGGAAATCCGTCGCGATGCCCCAACTTGCCTCTGTTTACAATTGTCCTCAGAATCTTGCACCAAGCTCCAGAAAGTTTCAACTCCACCATGGGAACCTGTGGGAGGGTAGCCGACCAGTTGTTGCTGTGGGAGGCCACCTGCCGACCACTTTTTGTTGTTGCAAACCAAAAAAAGTGGTCAACCAGCTAGTTTTTCTGGCTGGCCGACCAGTTGTTGCTGCATTTCTCCAATTTGCTGCAACAGATGGCAAGAAAGGGCATGGCAATGTATTTGCAAGATATATGTGCACAACCACCCTCCCTATCATTTCATAAGCTCAAGGGAGTGCGGTTCTCGACCCTCAGACCACCAATCGCGCATGTCAATGCATGATGGCCGAGAGGCGAAGTTGCACAATTCAATATGGAATGAATGCACACATAAACGCATAAAGCCTAGAACTCTATCATGTATGATCAAGAACGTCGGCGACCGAGAATTGAGGCACGTTTCATCACTTTAAATATAAAACGTCTCCCGTTTCTCATGTTTGGACTAACACCTATTCCAAACACAATGCAACACATAACATGGCATGCACAATGCTATGTAACATGGAGCATACGAAAATACAATGCAACACAAGCATGCAAATATGCAATATGACTTAAGCATGAAAACATGCAATGCAACATGAACAACCTAACAAGGCTAATGGCATGCATACACAATGCAATGTAATATAAGCATACACAATGCAAAGAACATGGCATATACAATGCGATGAATCAACATGCAAACAACATGGCATACTCAATGCAATGAACTACATGACATACACAATGCTAAATGGACTTAAACCAAACGTGGACAGACCTCAGTCATGCCCAAAATCAGTGGCCATAACACCAAAACAAAGGCACAAAAGGGCAAGGCAAACATGCACATGCCTTGACCTATCAAGTAAGCCTAAGAGCACAACCCTCAAGGGTGCTCAAGGAGTGATAAACATGGAAGTGTGACAACACTAAATGCACTGAAATAAGGTATGAAATGATGCCAAATCATTCAAACAAAGCAAGCATAGCATGCAAAGGTCCTTAAAGCATGAAGCTAGTAAAGAGGACTACAAATGGGGCATGCAATACATAGCACAAGTGCATCAACCAACCATGGACAAAGCTTAATTAGGTCTAAACAAAGACCAAAATATGCTAAGATAGAGGCTCAAAGACCTAGGCAAGATGGCATACATGCTAGACCACAATAAGGCAACAATGCACAATACTCAAAGACATTCAAAGCATGAAAGAAGTGGGAACATAGTCATGCTATAAGCTCTGAAATGAAGTATTAAATGATAAAACATCTAAATAGCTCAAAGATAGCATGCATGAGTCATCAAAACACAAAGCTAGCAAGGCTAATTACACTACAGCTATAAAAAGCATGAAGCATATGGCAAAGGCAACCCAAAAAAGTCCTAGAACATGTCAAAATGATACTAAAACATGAACGGAAGGAAGCCAAAACAAGCTAGCATGAAGGGCATAAGGCATGATGAATGCAAGGCAAATAAGGTGGATTACAGTACGCCTATTAAGACCAAGCATGAGATGGCTTCGCCAACAAAAATCAGAGTTATATCATGGCAAAATAACCCCAAAAACACACTGAAATGATAGCTCGCAAGCTTAGGCATGAAGGCATACACAATGATTCATGTTAAGAGCATAAAACACTAACTCTCCAAAGCATGGAATAAGTGAAAGATGCAAGTGTATGACACACTACATGGACTGAAATCACATTTCACATGATGCCAAATCATTCAAATAGGCCAAGCAATGCATGCTAGGGGACTTGATACACAAAACTAACAAGCTAGAATGCATTATAACTATACAAAGCATGGCATGCATGACCAAAACAACACAAATCAGAGCTAGGGCATGCTAAAACATGGACAAAAGCTTCTTAGAGTTAAGACAAAAGCATGCTAGAATGACATGTTAAAGCATAATACACATTAGGCTAGTTCATGGAAATGCACTACAAGTGCATGGAGCATGCAAGGGCCAACCAAACCAAACCTTGACATAGGTATGACATCGCAAAACATCACCAAAAACATGCTGAAATGGAGTCAACATAAGCTAGAAAGACATGCTACTTCATGAAGCATACAAGACTAGTTTATGAAATTCACACTACAAGTGTATAAGGCATGTAAGAGCCAGCCAAACCAACCCAAAACAGATCTAAGGCATATTAAAACACCACCAAAAACCTACTGAGATGGCCCCAAAACAAGCTAGAGAGACATGCTCAAACATGAGGCACACAAAGCTAGTTTGTAAGATTTGCACTACAAGTGTATAAGGCATGCATGGAATGACCAAACCAAGTCAAAAAAAATCTGAGGCATGCTGAAATAACTCCAAATACATGCTAAGAACAAGCCAACACAAGCTTAATAAACATGCTCAAACATGAGGCATATGAAGCGAGTATTTAAAATACAAGGAGAGGGGATGACCCTCTCCTATTTGGGACCCCAAAACTCCCTTTCCACCACTGAAAATCCTTTGGATTTCAGTGGTAGAAAGGTCATGCAAAGGCTAGAACAAGAGCCAAAAGGGATGGCTCAAAACAAGACCTAACAATGCCTAAGAGGGGGTAGACCACCCCCAACACAAAAGTGACCTTAAAAAAATATTTTAAGGACTGAAAAATAGAACTTTTTGTAGTTAAGAGTTAAGCTTAAATCAGTATGAAAATAGGGCTAAAAGCTTAAGCAAGATCAAGGGATTTAAGGGTTAGTTTCTTACCCTTGATGAACATCTTTAAGGCTGCAACTCCAGCACTCTTCTGGAACCAAAACCACTCCAAAAACTTCAAAAACAACTTCAAGAAGCCTCAGCAACAATAGTAAGGTGTTTGAGTATGTGTTTGTGTGTTAAAGTGTGGTAAAATGACACTTTTGAAGCACAAAACAAGAGCAAAAGGGAAGATAAAGACAAATGTGTGTATGTATAGCTCCAGCCCTTTTTTCTGAACCTAGAGGAGGGAGGAGGTGGTTCTCTCTTATAAAGAACAAAAGGTCAAGCTTCTTGAGGAAGCTAAGGGCTCAAGACCATCCCTCCATACACGTGTATGGAGGATGGTTTCAGTGCCTTCCATCTGTGCCAGCTGGAAGAAAATATCTCCAAAAAGGTGTCAAAAAGCAGGGCCAGCTACTTGAAGTGGTCGGCCGACCACCACAAGTGGTCTCCCAAGAAGACAACTGGTTGGCCATGGTGGGAGATGGTCAGCACACTGAAAACAAGCTAATGGTGGGGTGGTTGACCAGAAAAGGTGGCCCAAAGACCAAGAAAACCAGTTGGCCGACCAGAAAACTAGCTGGCGGGGAGGAAAGTAGTCTCTAAGGGGAAGAAGTGGTCTCCCACCCTTGTACCACCTTCCAAATAAAGAAAACAAAGTTTGTACCAAAAACAAACCAAAACAGATGCAAGATGAAAGTTCGGGAGGCAAGGCACGCGGTCGGAAGCCTCAAAAACTAGTTTACAGGCATCAAAAGTGGTTTACGACCACAAAAGTGGTCTCCCGGACTACAGTGTTCCTCTAGGTAGAGGCAACAAGGTGTGGTTCAAAAACCACGCCAAATGGGGAACATTAAGCAGTCTCGAGACAAAGCGCGCGACTGAAGTCTCCGAAAATCGAAAATTGGTCTCTAAACGCGAAAAGTGGTCTACGACCACAAAAAGGTGGTCTACAAGACCGCTCCCTCCCTCCAAGGAAGAGAAACAAGGTTCAGTCCACAAACCGAGCCAAAGCATAAAGAGTTCAGAGGCCCGGAGGCAAGGCTCTCAGCCAAAACTCCGAAACCTCGAAACGAGCACAACATGCACAATCACCGAGCGCTCAATCGATGACGTCTGAGTCTTAAGGTCGGTCAAAAATAGGGTGTCTACAGTACTCATAGATTATTGGCGTCTATCTCCCAGGATACAATGATCACTCACATATATTGTAGTAGTACTACAAACAATCTGTTTTAGAAACTTGAGTTCTGAAACTCTGTTAAACCTCTAAGAACTAGTATGAAGAATAATGCAACATAGAAGGAAAACGGAAAAAGAAAAAGAAAAAATGGAATGAATTGGATTGAATCTGTTGGAGGATCCTGTATTTATAGGGCAAAAGATGTCTGTTTGGAAGGGCAAAAAACGTTTCAAATAGGTGTAAAACTTGGAACTGCCAAAAAATGAAGAGAGGTGACTGGAGAGGCATTGTTCCGAGAAGCAAAAAATTTGAATTCGAATTTTGGCGCAACAGTTTGAATTAATCCGTTAGGATTTCAAATTTTTCCTCAAGAATTTTGAAAAAACTCAAACGAATTTTGTCCTAAAAATTAAAGCTAGGACCCGACCGAACGACGGCGGTGGCGCGCGGGTGTGGTGGATTTGGGTTAAACCTACTTTGTCCATAACTCCTCTCCTTACAAAACTTGGGACCCTTAGGGCCCATCCCAAGTATGTCAACCTAAAATTTATATACTCATATAAGCTCTCTTCTTGTTTCTACGTGGGACACCCAAAACTAGGTAGCCCACATTTGACTCTTCAACTTCCTATTTTACGAAACTGAAAATGACAACAACTTCCCATTCACTCATAAATGGTTTTAAAGATCCATCTTCACCGTGTAACTTGCCATACGGTAAGGAACACGTCACCACTTAAACCCACCTCAAACGACGTGTGGGCCCCACTTAAATTTGTGCTCAAAGATGGCCCAAAATAAGCCTATAAAATCAAAATTTTTAACAATCTCATCATCTCCCTAGTCAGCTCAACGATAACTGCTCAACCACTAGTGTCACTGATCTCATCAATATCAATGAGCTCTGTCCTCCACCGATGTACTTCATGCTTGACTCTGACATTAGAAACAGTGAAATCTTTAGATCTACAGCGTAGATCTGAAAGTGGGCGAAGATCTAGAGGTGAAACCGTCGACGAGCGAAATTTGAGATCTAGAGCTTAGATCTGAAGGTGAAATCATTAGCGATGAAAATGATGATGACGGCGGAGAAGGGAGCAGAGAATGAGAGAGAGACTCCGCCTCTTCTAATTGGTGGTGTTCATTGATGAGAGAAGATGAGAAGGAGATTGGATGAAGAGAGAGAGAGGGGTTTTGAGAAATGAAAGCTGAATGAGAAAACGTATATGATAAAAATATATATGGGTTTGGTTATTTTGTCTCAGTTTATCCTTATGACCAAACTATTTGAGTGTTTAGATTTTTAGTCAAATAAAATTTAAATTTGAATTTATGAAATGAGCACTCTTTATTTTACAACTAAATAATATAAAATATAAAATTAATATTTTATAAATGAGTGGGTTAATCCAGACTAAGCTAAAATTCTTTATCCAAAACTCAGTTAAAAAATTAAATAGGTTCATAAATTTTGACCACCCCAATTTTGTAAAGTAGGTATTCTTTTTAAGGCCAAGTTTGGCAACTCTCAAAAAAATCAAAGAGTCAAAAAGTTACTCAAAAAGTTAAAAAATTATCACTATTTACCAAAAAAAATATTAACAAATTAATTTTCCAAGCCAAATACAACTCAGTGATGTAAGCAATCACTGCTCCGTGCTGTGTGTGGCCGAACAAATCTGATCAGATTTGGTGTAATTGAACACATTGTTGTTCGGCCCGTTGGGGCCCATCACGGGTCCCGTTTTGATAATCTGAACCGTTCAATGTGTAGAATTCATTGAGTACTATATGTGTGTAAAAAATCATGTTGATCGGATATCGATAACTATATGATCAAATTAGTTTTGTATAAAAAAATGGATAGTGTTATAATTAACGATTGAAAAAAAAATAAATCTGATCAGATAGCTATCAATATCCGATCAACATGATTTTTTATAAGTATATAGTACTCGACGAGTTATACACATTGAACAGTTCAGATTATCAAAATGGGACACGTGATGGCCTCCACAGGCCGAATAAAACCGTTCAGTGCAATGCCCAAACATTGGCCAATAATTTCTTACCGTCGATTCAATTGCTTAGCTTGTACGGCTGCCAACCCACCTTTTTATTCTTCTCCTACACACTTCTTTATATAATTTTTTTATACACATTTTTTCATAAAAACTCAAAAAATTAACTCAAATATCTATATTTTTTTCCTCAAATTTTTAATCTAAGAAGATAAAAAATACATTTATTTAGGACATTCCAAACAACACCTAAATTTTAAAAATATTAAACTCGATTGAGTGAGTTGAGTGGAACACCAGACCGGTGGGTCCAGCACGTAATCTGGAGATACTATTCAACTTTGAGATGCAGCCTCTAGACATTGTTTTTCTTATGAGTCAGCAATTCTATCTTCCCTATCAATTGGAGTGAGGATCCTTTCCTTTCGGCTCCCGTCCTTGCACCCGTCCTTCCAGGTTTTTGGGTCTATTTTTAGGCCCAATTATGATAATTCGAACCGTTCATATTTTATGATTTATTCAGTATATCATACCTGTAAAAAATCAAGTTGATCGGATATCAGAAAGTATGTGTTCGGAAAAATGTTTATTAAATTCTTTAAAAAATAATGTTTAGTTCAATTTTTCAAACACATACTTTCTGCTATCCGATCAACTTGATTTTTTACAGGTATGATATACTGAGTAAATCATAAAATATAAACGGTTCGAATTATCAAAATTGGGTCTAAAAATAGACCCGAAAGCCTGTAAAGACGGACGCAAGCACGGGCTTCCAAGGAGAGGCTCTTGACTCTATCAATTGTGACCTTCCGTTCTTTGTCCCATCTGTTTTGTACAATTGGAATTGGAATCGGAATTGGTTTGATTTGAAATTTTTAGAATAATTTTATGAGTTTTTAATTTATATTTTTAGTAAATTTTTAAATATTTTAAATATTACTATTTTTTATTTTTAAGATTTACTTAATCGTCATATACTTAAAAAATATATAATTTGTACAAAAATATTTATAAAATTCATTGAATATAACAAAATATGAAAATATATTCGATTTTTGTATTTTTTGTATTTGGTGAATGTTGTAAAGTTTTTTTCCACCAATATTATATTATTTAAATGTATTTAGATTAGGTATATTTAAAAAAAAATGTGTAAAATATTAAAAAAATTCACTATATGCAAAAATAAAAAACAAAAATAAAATAATTTTATGAAAAGTGAGTTAAATTGGTTTGGTTTTCAGAAACTTGATTTAGAATTTTTTTTTACAAAACTAAAAATTAATTTGGTGGAAGAAATTAAAAAAAATCAAAAATACTTATTATTTTTACATTATTTTATCTTTTGAGAGGCTATAAATAAATTTTAAAAAATTATTTTTGATATTTATTTTTATCAATTAATTTCTAATTTAAAAAAAATTGTAATTTTTTTTATTTTTTATTTTTTATTTTTTTTAAAGAAGAAGAAACCAAACAAGAAGAAGAAGAAGAAGAAGAAGAAGAAGAAAAAGAAAAAGCTGCAATTTGCATACCTCTTCATAAAATGTCATTACTGTAAGACGGTATCCTGCTAAAAGCAAATACTCCTTTACAGCACAGTTGAGATCTCAACGTTCATTGTCCTTCAAAGGGCCCGAGTTACAAAAGGAAGTCTCTCTCTTTCCTTGTTGAGCATTTGCCCCATTATTTGCAGAAACATTGGCATTTGTCCCTGAAAAATGCAATTACGATAGATTAAATTCACAAAACTGGAGAAAACATTGTGGCCTATTTGATGATAGAATATAAAAACTATAATGAAACCTACAAAGCACCACTGCAAACTAGGAAAAACTAATAAGATCTCATTATTTACTGTGCAATTTTAATTTAAATAGAAAAAATCATAAAGATGTTGAAGAAGGGAACAAGCAAAGATGTACAGATATGAGTTCTTTAATATGTTCGCTTCTAAAAACTCTATTTTACCATGGATGATTAATAGCCAACACAGTTATAGGAGAATATTGAATACGCAGAGCAAAAAAACAAGAGGAGATATGAAGGAACTCAATTTTATCCCAGGTGTTCCTATATATCTACTAAATTTAACATCAAAATAATACTCCCTAATCCATGCTTGCATCAAAGAAATGTCAAGTAATTCCTAATTTCTAACCTATAAGGCAGCATTAAACCATTAAAATGATTGTAACAGACTTGTTCATATACATGTCCACAAATGTGATAAAAACAAGCTTTCCCTCATAAGAGGTTATGCTAAGAAGGATCCTATGTCAGATTTAAGCAT
>NW_021034276.1:49179-70121 GCF_004153795.1 Camellia sinensis
TAATTAATTGTGAGAAATGAGGAAATGAAATGTTGATTGAATATCCATTTGTGCATTTATTTTCTGTTTAGAAATAACTGCTTTGGGCTATCGGTGGAGGATAGTCGTGATTGTTGTAGACAATGCATGATGATTAGGCAAAAGGAAACTAATCAATGGAATGTGTCATGGAATTTGACGGTTGTTAGAATACATTAAACTGTATGTATTGAGTGATTGTATATAGGAACCAATGTGTTTGCCATACGTTATGTGTAGAGGAGGAGATGGGGATGTACTCCGCGGTTTAGGGAAGATGGGGGATGTACCTCTTAAACCGGATAATGTTGGGAGAAGTAGGGATGAACTCCGTAGATACAGCTCATATGCTTGTCTAGAAAAGTGAAGATAGAGCTTATATGCTATTCTTTGTGAAGTGTGGATAAAGCTTATATGCTTATCTGTGAATGTGGATATTGTTGTTATACATATCTGTGAGAATGTGGATACAGCTTATAGGCTTATCTGTGAATGTGGGATATAGTTTTTATACATATCTGTTGAAATGATAATAGAGCTAACATGCTTATCTGTTGAAAAAGGGAAAAGGAAAAGTACTTGGACTTGTAAGTCGGATGACATAAATATGTGATTTATGTGAATGTATCAGTGTTGGCCATCTATTCAATTGCTAATCTTTTAGTCATTGTTCATGGTTGGTTTAGTGTATTCCTACTGGGCTGTGGCTCACCCTATATGGGAATATCATTTTCAGGTACAGGTAGCATGCCGCCTCCAAGGACATAGCTTGGGAGGCTAGAGGCGGACATACTTTTTGCGTTACTTTTGTCGTTTTATTTTTGATGTATTACATGTAAATTGAAGCCAAGGGCTTAATGTGTAAATGAGATAGTACTCTTTTGTTGTAACCAAGTGTTAACTTGGAAAGCCGTAAGCCCGTAGGGCATTTTGCTTTTGTTGTCAACATGTAATACTTTTGTAATGAAACTCTGATGAATAGAAGAATGTGGTTATTTCATATGTTAATGAATGTCTTATTTGGTGGGTTTAATGTTATTATTTTGAGGGCGTTACAGTTTTACTGTGATAAGATTTCTGGCTATGGAGAAAATCTTCTTCATAAAGAAGATCTATAGGGCTTGGTCTGGAATAATAATATCTGGTAGGTGCAGTATAAGCAGTTCTATCTATATTTGTTCCATAATGGACTTTGTTAACAGAAGAGGGTTCATTTTGAAAATTAGCCTGGATTTCAGATATTTGGTGGGGTTCCAAATTCTGGTAATTTTCATCTATTTCCTGAAAATGATTTCTGGACAACATATTAACTTGAGAGAATTCTCCTATATGAAGATCTTTTATCTTGTTTAATAGAGTTTCCATAAATTTTGTATTATCTTTTTTTGGTTTTAAATTAAAATTTGTTACTGTAAGAGTAGGCTTAAATGCTACAGGTTGAATTTCTGGAGTTTTAGGTTGAAGATGACATGTGTCTTTAATATGAACAACTGTTTCTTCAATCCTGGTTAGCTGTTTGCCCATAGTTTGACAGAAAAGGTTAGTGTAATTATTCTGTTTTAAAATAGGAATAATTTCCTTGACTGTCACAGTATTATTGCTTTTTGCAGGAGGTTCTACAAAAGCTGTAATAACTAAGGGTTGGCTAATAGTAGAATCATTAGGAAGTAATTCTAAAGATTTGGCAGGAGGATGTATTGATGTAATAATATTACCATCAGTAGTTACCCGATTTTTCTGGATGTTTTCTAAAACATTAATTTGGGAATTGGATATGTTACCACTTTCCATATACCATAATGGAAAAGGTTGGAGTTTTTGGTTTTCTTCCAAGTGTTTATAGTACTGGATTTTAGTTTCTGTTAATTGTTCTGAAGTATGATTTACAAAATACCATTCTCTGAATTTCACATATTTTTCCTGGTAAAAATCCTGATTTAGGATTTTCCTGTTTTCACTGCCTAGACTAAAATCCATTAAATTTCAAAATTCATATCACTGGCAGTAGGACTATAAGGTCCTTTTGCTACTGGATTCCCTAGGTTCATAAATACCATGTGGGATTCGATTGGTCGAAAATTGTAATCCTTGGACAATTGGATCCATAGGGTCAACATGGTCTGGATTACTTGGTGGTCTGGATGGCATACCTTGTATGACAGATTCTACAGGTTCAGCACTAGAGTGCCTGGATGACTTAGGAAAGTCTACCCTATATGCTTACTAGTAGTTGACATACTTCTGGATAATTGCCTTTGAGGACTTTGAAAACGAAGGTAAACATTACATCCTTCTGTCTGTATAACATCATCCAAATTGTGTCGAACAATTGGTCTAGGGGGAACAGCATTAGTTATTTGCCATTTTTCTGGAAAAGTAATTTTTTCCCATTCAATCATTTGGGAACAACAACGAGTTGCCTAAGCTAATTAGTTCCTAGAGCAAAAGGGAGAAGGTTAGAGAAGGACGGAGAGAGCAAGAGGAAAAAGAGAAAGCTAGGGAAATGAAAGGGAATTGGGATGAAAATTAACTGGAATTCAAATTCGTCCGTTTGGGCTTGAGAACTGAACACTTAGGTGATTTAGAAAACATGAAATGAGTTGGTTAAGTTAAACTAATACCATTAAGCTACAGTTACTCCGTAAACTCTCTTTCTTGGAGGCTAATCAAGATTAGTTTGCGCGAAACTTGGCCTTTTAAGATAATGCCTAAGCTAACTTGTTCCTATAATAAAAGAGAGAACGTTCTGGAAGGACGGAGAGAGTTAGAGAGAATCTTTGTTCCTAAGTGGTAGGGGAGAAAGTTAGAGTAAAGAAATGGAAATACGAAGAAAATTAAGGCGAATTCAAATTCGTCTTTTTGGACTTGAGAATTGAGCACTTAGGTGATTTAGAAAACATTAAATGAGTTGCTTAAGCAAAAGAAATGTCGTTAAGCTACAATTGCACCGTATATTCTCTTTCTTGGAGGCTAAGAAAGATCAGTTTGAGTTAAACCTGGCCGCTTAGGCTAATGAAACTAATAGTTGCCTAAGCTAGCTTGTTCCTAGAACAAAAGAGAGAGGGTTGGAGAAGGACGGAGAGGGTTAGAGGAAAACTTTCTTCTTGAGCGGTAGGAGAGAAAGTTAGAGAAAAGAAAGGGAATTAGGATGCAAATTAAAGGGAATTCAAGTTCATCCTCTTGGACTTGAGAATTGAACACTTAGGTGATTTAGAAAACTTTAAATGAGATGCTTAATGTAATAACCCGACCCTCATTTATGATTCTGGTATACTTTCAGTTCCCTTATTCTGTATATTTATATGCTCATTGTGAAATTCCATGTGGAATTACGGTTAAGTAAGTGAAACCCATGTTTAAGGATGTCTATCTGTTGAACACAAAAAGTATCTGTTACATGTAGAATGCTTGAAGCAGAAATTGGAAGCCTTAATTAACCGAAATTGATTTTATATATGTGATCAGCATATTTTTTTAAGTAATATTAAATGCTTCTGTGAAATTTTAATTTGGGATGCTTAAACGATTGATTTTTGTCCTATTCAACTTTTTCTTTTATAAAATATATATGTGTGTATATGCTAGTTCTTTGACTTGGGACCCTTATATCAATATTCCCTGAGAGAGAGAGAGTTAGTGAGGAGGAGGGTTTGTGAGGGAGTTCATCAAGGAAGAAGATTGAGGAATTAGAGGGGTTATAAAGATTTTAATGTAAGGTATGTGTAATTCATTCTAATTGGTTCCTCTCTTTGATAATTAAGTAGAAAGTTCTTTATGTTAAACAAGTTAGGGTTTATGTTGTGGAACAGGAATGTGGTGAATGATTAATGAGAATCATGTTTCTTGAGCTCATGTAGCCAAATGATCATGTGTGTATATATGTCTATGTATGTGAAGATGGGAATGTTATGAAGTTAAGTTGTGTTTGGGAGTTAAGATCAAAGGTCCAAATTGTATGAAGATTGATTTATGTTATAGCTCCTATTTACATGATGGTTGACCTATGTTTTAACAATTAAAAGATCTATTTTGAGCTTCAAGAATACTCCCCAAAAACTGAGCTTTGCTGAAGCTTCGAACTGTTTTCTGCCCAGATCGCCGCACGTGCGGGAAGCACTGCCGCACGTGCGAGGCTCACAGCCGCACGTGCAGCCCAAGCTGCAAAAGTTTGTTCGCCCCGTTTTGCATGCTTAACCCTATAGTATTTTTGAAATAGGTGTGTGATGTCCCTAAGATGCCTGTAAATTCATTCGAAGTAAACTGAAGTAGGAAAGGAATTAAGAAAGCAAAAGAACTAATGATTAAGTTATGTGTGTGTACAGGGCACACTCCAGGAGGGGCAAGCACTCTGTTGTAGCACTGTGAGTAATAGTACGAAGATATACATTTTATTTATCATTGATAACTATTATCACTAACGCTTTGTTTCTTGTAAGTGTTACACGAACATGTTACACGAACATTTATGATGATTGAAAGTCAATGTGAATGTTGAAAGATTGGCATACATCGGTATGACTTTGAAATGACTATGTTCTGTTAATAACGAATAATAATTCTTTGTTATTTATAAGCAAACCACGTCGTTTCTGAATGAATATATGGAATTATGTTCATCTTTAAACCAAGTATCTGTATGAAACTAGGATTATTCCATTGTGATACATATGGACCTAAGGTCGTTAAGAACCTATGACAAACATGCAAATGTGTAACATTCTTATGGGACTCGCGTTAGGATGTGGGTTATTCTGTCCTTATTAAGCATATGGTAATGATACATGTGGCCTCAGTTAACAATTGTTATTATTATTATTCAGTTGTCTGCGAGACACCTGTGTTAATTTGTAACCAAGCTATGGGAAACTTATGGGCATTATTACATAATGGTATTCTACGAAAACTGGAATTATTTCTATTACTGTTCCAATTCTGCTATGCTAAGACATGATATGATGATTCGGTCTTTAAGACTTATGAAATTCTGGTATGGAGCAAAGTGCTATACGGAACTAAGTACTGCAATGCGAGTTACCTCTAGAATCCGTACGAGCCACCTCTTGAGTCCATGCATATGTGAAAGTTATGAGGCCAATGGCCATTTTGTATGAAGTATGAAACAAAGTGTTGTACGGAACTAAGTGTTGCAATGCGAGTTACCGCTAAAATCCGTACGAGCCATCTCTTGAGTTCATACATGTAAGACAAGGGCTTTATGCCATTACATGGGCTTTATGCCATTACACGGGCTTTATGCCATTACATGGGCTTTATGCCAATCTGATAAGGGCTTATGCCGTTCTGGTATGAAACAAAGTGCTACACGGAACTAAGTACTACGACGTGAGTCACCTCTAGAATCCATGTGAGACACCTCTTGGGTTCATATATCTATATGTTCAAGGGCTTTTTATGCCATATGTTTCAAGGGCTTTAATGCCAATGTGTTTCAAGGGCTTTATGCCATTCTGATAAGGGCTTCATGCCATTTTGTTAAGGGCTTCATGCCATTTTGTTAAGGATTTCATGTCGTTCTGTTAAGGGCTTAAAGCCACTGTGTTTAAGATTGGGGCCAAGGCCGTTCTGTAAAAGATACTTTAAGTATAAATGATTTTGAACATGACTATGCTATACAATGTTTAATGAAATCCGTATTTTGAGTTACGAAATGTTTCATATGATAAGTAATTTCTGAAATGAGAAAAATGCTATGAACTTCTTTCATATGCACTATGATACGTTTTCTGGATAATTTTCCCAAAATACCTAGATACGCTACGAAACTCCGAATGTTCAAGATATGACAAGTTTTCTGAAGAAAATACTTTGCTATGCATACAGAAACAAATTAACCATATGTTCTCTTTATTGATAAATGCTCGGATATGTATTATAATTCATGTTGAACATTGAATTGTTATGTGCTATTATTCACTGAGCTTGGCTCACTTTATTTTATGTCTGTTTTTGTAGGCACTCAACGTGGAGGTCAACCTTAACCTGTGGCTTCCGTTACCCAGTTGTCAATCCCTGAGTATCTAAACTCTTAGATGTTGATCGTTCAAGTTATGGAGTTTTGCTAAGTTTTTAAGTTGTACCCTAAAAGTCTGTTAAGATTGATGTGTATATAATCCGTTTAGTTTCTCATGTTTTCGTTATACGCCCGACCTTGAGGGCTGGGTCTGTATGTGTATATGTACATGGCTATCTTCAGATGCACGTCACTGTATATTTATCTACATTATGTTCTGTTTGTGATCCTGGCATAGTAGTGGTAGCTCAATGGATATTATTTTACGTTATTATATGCTATTAAATGCTTCCGTTCAGGCCCCATAGGTTATATTCATCAGGTTTTTGTGTCCGTTTCTGAGGTGGTCATGCCCAAACTTTTAGGGGTGAGTTTGGGGGTGTGACAAGTGGTATCAGAGCACGAGTTGCCATCTCACACACGAATCCATTGAGCTTTAGGATGTCTAGAAAGATTTAGGCCTCATGCATGACATCCTTAGTGCATATGAAAGAAAATGATGGCAACGTTAAATGCAAGCTGTTAACGCTAACGATTCTGATTGTGCAGAACATGGCGAGAATAAGGATAGAGATCCTACCTTCGTCTGGTTAAATAGAATGAAAAGGAACAATGATTGGTAAGGCAATTTATATGCAAATGCTTAAGTAAGGTGTATGTTATCAGTTGTTATTTTTGGATTGATAGTTACCTATCATCTGTTTAGACGAATTGCTTAAACACTAAACGTTAATAATGGTTAGACCTATGATTTCGAAAAGCTAGCATATTAGGCATTCTGATAAGTTGTGTTTCGCATGATCGTTGAATTATGTTAACTGTGACCGGCCTATGTATGCAGTGATTCCCGAGGTTAATTGAATGCAATTTTGTTTTTACTGATTGACTATTAATCTTGAGCCGACTTGGTCAAACACTATGAACTATGATTTCGAAACGAGTTATAATTAAGATGATTTTGTAAGCCGGGAAATTATTGACAACTCCTGATGGGGAATGAAGGGAATTATTGATGGCAAGTTGACGACATGTACTGGACACCTACCTCTTCTGATACACTAATATGCGCAATGTGATTCCGAATCGATTTTCTATCCTATTGAACTGATCTGGATAAGAATTCTAACTCTGATATTAATTATCCTAACTCTGATATTAATTGGCCAAATGATTTTGTCGCTAAATTGTTGAATCTCAGGACCGTATAGATTCTGGATGGATGTGAATACTATATACCTTGTTATGTTAATTGACTGTGGTTGATCTACAATTTCTGTATGACTATGTGCTAACCCATTATAATTATAATGGTAAGTTGTGAATACGAAACCCTGTGGCTGATTTCGTGTCTTACGATAGGAAGAGAAAGAACCATTTGAAATGGGGGATACTACAATGATTAAGAGGAGACTAAATTAGTTTGTGCTGTAACAAAAAGAAATGCTTCTTAAAGAAAGATGTTACACCTTATGGTTACGATTAATCAGTTAAGCATGATTTTGGATTTGATTTCTGGTTTTGGTTTTGAGTGGTTCTCTTTGTTCCAAATAATGGCTTTTATAGTTGTATTTATTATTCAGATTTAGACTTGTGATGACATGACTAAGTAACTACGATGGTATGTCTGCATGAAAAGCTGTATGTTATTTGCTTGGGTAACACCGTAATTATTTGATTTGGAATATGGTTCTTTTTGTGCTAATATATGTAGAAGTTCTCTGAAGAATTATTGACTTGGATTCTTTTCCCATTTTTCTGACCTTGTCAAGAAGTAGTAGATGTAATTTTGAAGCAATAGAACGATATGACCGTGATATGTTTTTGGAAAAGGAGAAATACTAGAAATTAATAATGAAGCTAGTAACTGAAATGAGTTGCTTAGGTAAAGGTAATATCTTTAAGCTACCATTACTCCGTATATACTCTTTCTTGGAGGCTAAGAAAGATTAGTTGGAGGTAAACTTAGCCACCTAAGCCAATGAAACTAATAGTTGCCTATGCTAATTGGTTTGTAGAAGAAAAGAGAGAAGGTTGGAGAAGGATGGAGCGAGTTAGGGAAAAAATAGGAAGTTAGAGAGACGATAGGGAATTAGGAAGAAAATTAAAGAAAATTCAAGGAAATTCAAATTCATCCGTTTGGACTTGAAAACTGAACACTTGGGTGATTTAGAAAACATGAAATGAGTTGCTTAAGTTAAACTAATATCGTTAAGCTACAATTACCCCGTAAATTCTCAGTCTTGTAGGCTAATCAAGACTAGTTTGCGTGAAGCTTGGCCTCTTAAGACAATGACTAAGCTAATTTGTTCCTACAATAAAAGAGAGAACGTTAGAGAAAGGAAATGGAAATACGATGAAAATTAAGGCGAATTCAGATTCATCCTTTTGGACTTGGGAATTGAGCACATAGGTGATTTAGAAAACATTAAATGAGTTGAAAGGGAAATATGATGCGAATTGAAATTCAACTTTTTGGACTCGAGAATTGAACACTTAGGTGATTTAGAAAACATGAAATGAGTTGCTTAAGGTAAACTAATATCGTTGAGCTACAGTTACTCCGTAAACTCTCTTTCTTGGAGGCTAATCAAGATTAGTTTGCGTGAAACTTGGCCTCTAAATAAGTACATTTTTTAATTTTTTATAAAAAAATATACAAAAAAATAAAAAGATAATGTGATAAAAAAAAATAAAAAAATAAATTATTTTGCACTTCCCAGCCTTCGACGAGGGTTCAATTATCTTCTCAAAAAAGATAAATAACACTTGGGAATAAATTCTCCCTCCGACCCTCCTTTTTCTTCACCATATCTCTCTCTCTCTCTCTCTCTCTCTCTCTCTTCTGGTACAAGTATTCAAAACCATCATTGCCGTAGAAGTCTCCGCGAACCTTCCCTCCTCATCGGCTTTCCACCACTTATACACCCCTTCCTCTTTGACCCTTCTGTTCTTCTCTTCTTCTTCTTCTACTTCAAGGAAACCGAAACTCTCTTGTCTCAAACTCTTTGAGTTGGTATGATCAAATCATCATTACCTCACACCTCTGTGCGTCTCTCGTACTTTATGCTTCCATTCTCTAATTTTAGTCTTTGTTAATTCTATTTTTTTGTTTGTATGATTTTCCTCCTGTTTTAGAATTAGTTCAATTGTGGCCGTGCATTTCTCTGTGCAATATGTGTAGTGCTTTCCCCCAAAAAAATTCCCCCCTTTTTTTCTCAGTCTTGTAGGCTAATCAAGACTAGTTTGCGTGAAGCTTGGCCTCTTAAGATAATGACTAAGCTAATTTGTTCCTACAATGAAAGAGAGAACGTTCTAGAAGGACGGAGAGAGTTAGTGGAAAAGTTTCTTCTTGAGTGGTAGGAGAGAAAGTTAGAGAAAAGAAAGGGAATTAAAGGGAATTCCAGTTCATCCTCTTGGACTTGAGAATTGAACACTTAGGTGATTCAGAAAACTTTAAATGAGATTCTTAAGTTAGACTAATACGGTTTTGCACAATCACTAAGTAAAATCTCTTTTCTGGAGGCTTAGCAAGATTAGTTCGAGTTAAACTTGGCCACTTAAGCTAATGAAACTTTTCATTGCCTAAGCTAATTAGTTCCTAGAAAAAAAGAGAGAGGGGCGGAGAGAGTTAGGGAGAAACTTTCTTCCTGAGAACTAGAAGAGATAGTTGGGGAAAAAGGAGGTAAATAGAGTGAAACTAACAGGGAATTGAAATTCATCGATTTGGATATGAGAATTGAACACTTAGGTGATTTAGATAACATGAAACGAGTTGCTTAAGTTGAACTATTAACGATAAGCTACGATTATTCCGTAAATTACCTTTCTTGGAGGCTAAGCAAGATTAGTTTGAGTGAAACTTGGCCTCTTAAGCCAATGAAACTGATATCTGCCTAAGCTAATTAGTTTCCGCAGTAAAAGAGCGAAGGTTCTAGAAGGACGGAGGGAGTTAGAGAAAATCTTTCTTCCTTGGTGGTGGAAGAGAATGCGAATTGAAATTCAACTTTTTGGACTTGAGAATTGAACACTTAGGTGATTTAGAAAACATTAAATGAGTTGCTTAGGTAAAGGTAATATCGTTAAGCTACCATTACTCCGTATATTCTCTTTCTTGGAGGCTAAGAAAGATTAGTTGGAGGTAAACTTAGTCTCCTAAGCCAATGATACTAATAGTTGCCTATGCTAATTGGTTTTTAGAAGAAAAGAGAGAAGGTTGGAGAAGGACGGAGCGGGTTAGGGAAAAAATACGAAGTTAGAGAGACGATAGGGAATTAGGAAGAAAATTAAAGGAAATTCAAATTCATCCGTTTGGACTTGAGAACTGAACACTTGGGTGATTTAGAGAAAACATGAAATGAGTTGCTTAAGTTAAACTAATATGACAACTGACAGAATCGTGGGTTGAGTGACATAGCTACTCACAAATGTTTTATCTAATGTTTATATATATTGTAAGCTTTATGTGCAGGTTATTGTGTGTAATGGTGTGCTGCAATGCTGTGTGGGTTGAATGATGAGAGCCTATATATTGTGTGCTAAATTCCAAATACTACAGAGTGATGTGAGATTATTGTGGGTTTAGTGATGTGAGATATATATTGTGGTACTAGTATTAATGGAATCTGTCCATAATCACTAATGGATTTTTTCCACTCCATGTTGGCAGGTCTTTCTATATTGTCTAGTTGAGGTCTACTACTTGGATTGGTTCTTGGGATATTTGGCTCGAAGCTGGCTGCTGAATGCGCCGCTGGATGTTTCTTCAGGGATATAAGCTGTTTTCCTTATTTGTTTTTAACGATGTTAGTTACTTTACCTATCCTAGTGGGATGTGCTAGGAATTAAGTGGTCCATGTTGACCAGTTTTTGTCTTTACTTTAGCTTTACTGTTTGGTGCTGGTTTTGAATTAGTTTTGCGTCTTGCACCTAGATATGTGTTGCACAGGTTCTGTTTTGTTCACCAAACCTGTTTTCGGTTTTGGTGCCGATGTTTGTGCTGTTTTGGGGCTTTTTAGTTCTCGGTTTTGAGCTGTTCTTTCGCAGTGTTCATTATCCCTATCTCTCTTGATATGGTTGCTGAACAGTGTGTTTTTTGGTTTCTCTTTTTGCGTTATTTCTTTGGTTTCTTGGTTGCTGATCGTGCTGTATTGTTGCTGTAGGGCCTGGGGTATTCCCCTTGTAATCTTGTATATCCTTTGTCTTTAATTTATGTCTTATTCACCCCAAAAAAAAAAAACTTAAACTAATATTGTTAAGCTACAATTACCCCGTCAATTCTCAGTCTTGTAGGCTAATCAAGATTAGTTTGCGTGAAGCTTGGCCTCTTCAGATAATGACTAAGCTAATTTGTTCCTACAACAAAAGAGAGAACGTTCTTGAAGGACGGACGGAGAGAGTTAGAGAGAATCTTTCTTCTCGAGTGGTAGAGGAGAAAGTTAGAGAAAGGAAATGGAAATACGATGAAAAGTAAGGCGAATTCAGATTCATCCTTTTGGACTTGGGAATTGAGCACTTAGGTGATTTAGAAAACATTAAATGAGTTGCTTAGGTAAAAGTAATATCGTTAAGCTACAATTACTTCGTATATTCTCTTTCTTGGAGGCTAAGAAAGATTAGTTTGAGCTAAACTTGGCCACCTAAGCTAATGATACTAATAGTTGCCTAAGCTAATTAGTTCCTAGAGTAAAAGGGAGAAGGTTAGAGAAGGACGGAGAGAGCAAGAGGAAAAAGAGAAAGCTAGGGAAATGAAAGGGAATTGGGATGAAAATTAACTGGAATTCAAATTCGTCCGTTTGGGCTTGAGAACTGAACACTTAGGTGATTTAGAAAAAATGAAATGAGTTGCTTAAGTTAAACTAATACCGTTAAGCTACAGTTACTCCGTAAACTCTCTTTCTTGGAGGCTAATCAAGATTAGTTTACGCGAAACATGGCCTTTTAAGATAATGCCTAAGCTAACTTGTTCCTACAATAAAAGAGAGAGCGTTCTAGAAGGACGGAGAGAGTTAGAGAGAATCTTTGTTCCTGAGTGGTAGGAGAGAAAGTTAGAGTAAAGAAATGGAAATACGAAGAAAATTAAGGCGAATTCAAATTCGTCATTTTGCACTTGAGAATTGAGCACTTAGGTGATTTAGAAAACATTAAATGAGTTGCTTAAGCAAAAGAAATGTCGTTAAGCTACAATTGCACCGTATATTCTCTTTCTTGGAGGCTAAGAAAGATCAGTTTGAGTTAAACCTGGCCGCTTAGGCTAATGAAACTAATAGTTGCCTAAGCTAGCTTGTTCCTAGAACAAAAGAGAGAGGGTTGGAGAAGGACGGAGAGGGTTAGAGAAAAACTTTCTTCTTGATTGGTAGGAGAGAAAGTTAGAGAATAGAAAGGGAATTAGGATGCAAATTAAAGGGAATTCAAGTTCATCCTCTTGGACTTGAGAATTGAACACTTAGGTGATTTAGAAAACTTTAAATGAGATGCTTAAGTTAGACTAATACGGTTTTGCACAATCACTAAGTAAAATCTCTTTTCTGGAGGCTTAGCAAGATTAGTTCGAGTTAAACTTGGCCACTTAAGCTAATGAAACTGTTCGTTGCCTAAGCTAATTAGTTCTTAGAAAAAAAGAGAGAGGGACGGAGAGAGTTAGGGAGAAACTTTCTTCCTGAGAGCTAGAAGAGATAGTTAGGGAAAAGGGAGGTAAATAGAATGAAACTAACAGGGAATTGAAATTCATCGATTTGGATATGAGAATTGAACACTTAGGTGATTTAGATAACATGAAACGAGTTGCTTAAGTTAAACTATTAACGATAAGCTGCGATTATTCCGTAAATTACCTTTCTTGGGGGCTCAGCAAGATTAGTTTGAGTGAAACTTGGCCTCTTAAGCCAATGAAACTGATATCTGCCTACGCTAATAAGTTTCTGCAATAAAAGAGCGAAGGTTCTAGAAGGACGGAGGGAGTTAGAGAAAATCTTTCTTCCTTGGTGGTGGAAGGGAATGCGAATTGAAATTCAACTTTTTGGACTTGAGAATCGAACACGTAGGTGATTTAGAAAACATTAAATGAGTTGCTTAGGTAAAGGTACCATTACTTCGTATATTCCCTTTCTTGGAGGCTAAGAAAGATTAGTTGGAGGTAAACTTAGCCACCTAAGCCAATGATACTAATAGTTGCCTATGCTAATTGGTTTGTAGAAGAAAAGAGAGGAGGTTGGAGAAGGACGGAGCGTGTTAGGGAAAAAATAGGAAGTTAGAGAGACGATAGGGAATTAGGAAGAAAATTAAAGGAGATTCAAATTCATCCATTTGGACTTGAGAACTGAACACTTGGGTGATTTGGAAAACATGGAATGAGTTGCTTAAGTTAAACTAATATCGTTAAACTACAATTACCCCGTAAATTCTCAGTCTTGTAGGCTAATCAAGATTAGTTTGCGTGAAACTTGGCCTCTTAAGACAATGACTAAGCTAATTTGTTCCTACAATAAAAGAGAGAACGTTCTAGAAGGACGGAGGGAGAGAGCCAGAGCGAATCTTTCTTCCTGAGTGGCAGAGGAGAAAGTTAGAGAAAGGAAATGGAAATACGATGAAAAGTAAGGCGGATTCAGATTCATCCTTTTGGACTTGGGAATTGAGCACATAGGTGATTTAGAAAACATTAAATGAGTTGCTTAGGTAAAAGTAATATATTGTTAAGCTACAATTACTCCGCATATTCTCTTTCTTGGAGGCTAAGAAAGATCAGTTTGAGTTAAACCTGGCCGCTTAGGCTAATGAAACTAATAGTTGCCTAAGCTAATTAGTTCCTAGAGCAAAAGGGAGAAAGGTTAGAGAAGGACGGAGAGAGCAAGAGGAAAAAGAGAAAGCTAGGGAAAAATGAAAGGGAATTGGGATGAAAATTAACGGGAATTCAAATTCGTCCGTTTGGGCTTGAGAACTGAACACTTAGGCGATTTAGAAAACATGAAATGAGTTGCTTAAGGTAAACTAATATCGTTGAGCTACAGTTACTCCGTAAACTCTCTTTCTTGGAGGCTAATCAAGATTAGTTTGCGTGAAACTTGGCCTCTTAAGACGATGACTAAGCTAACTTGTTCCTACAATAAAAGAGAGAACGTTCTAGAAGGACGGACGGAGAGAGCCAGAGCGAATCTTTCTTCCTGAGTGGTAGAGGAGAAAGTTAGAGAAAGGAAATGGAAATACGATGAAAAGTAAGGCGGATTCAGATTCATCCTTTTGGACTTGGGAATTGAGCACATAGGTGATTTAGAAAACATTAAATGAGTTGCTTAGGTAAAAGTAATATCGTTAAGCTACCATTACTCCGTATACTCTCGTTCTTGGAGGCTAAGAAAGATTAGTTGGAGGGAAACTCAGCCACCTAAGCCAATGATACTAATAGTTGCCTATGCTAATTGGTTTGTAGAAAGAAAAGAGAGAAGGTTGGAGAAGGACGGAGAGAGTTAGGGAAAAAAACAGGAAGTCAGAGAGACGATAGGGAATTAGGAAGAAAATTAAAGGAAATTCAAATTCATCCGTTTGGACTTGAGAACTGAACACTTAGAGAAAACATGAAATGAGTTGCTTAAGGAAAACTAATATCGATAAGCTACGATTTTTCCGTAAATTACCTTTCTTGGAGCCTAAGCAAGATTAGTTTGAGTGAAACTTGGCCTCTTAAGACGATGACTAAGCTAACTTGTTCCTACAATAAAAGAATTCATCCTTTTGGACTTGGGAATTGAGCACATAGGTGATTTAGAAAACATTAAATGAGTTGCTTAGGTAAAAGTAATATATTGTTAAGCTACAATTACTCCGCATATTCTCTTTCTTGGAGGCTAAGAAAGATTACTCCGCATATTCTCTTTCTTGGAGGCTAAGAAAGATTACTCCGCATATTCTCTTTCTTGGAGGCTAAGAAAGATTACTCCGCATATTCTCTTTCTTGGAGGCTAAGAAAGATTACTCCGCATATTCTCTTTCTTGGAGGCTAAGAAAGATTACTCCGCATATTCTCTTTCTTGGAGGCTAAGAAAGATTACTCCGCATATTCTCTTTCTTGGAGGCTAAGAAAGATTACTCCGCATATTCTCTTTCTTGGAGGCTAAGAAAGATTACTCCGCATATTCTCTTTCTTGGAGGCTAAGAAAGATTACTCCGCATATTCTCTTTCTTGGAGGCTAAGAAAGATTACTCCGCATATTCTCTTTCTTGGAGGCTAAGAAAGATTACTCCGCATATTCTCTTTCTTGGAGGCTAAGAAAGATTACTCCGCATATTCTCTTTCTTGGAGGCTAAGAAAGATTACTCCGCATATTCTCTTTCTTGGAGGCTAAGAAAGATTACTCCGCATATTCTCTTTCTTGGAGGCTAAGAAAGATTACTCCGCATATTCTCTTTCTTGGAGGCTAAGAAAGATTACTCCGCATATTCTCTTTCTTGGAGGCTAAGAAAGATTACTCCGCATATTCTCTTTCTTGGAGGCTAAGAAAGATTACTCCGCATATTCTCTTTCTTGGAGGCTAAGAAAGATTACTCCGCATATTCTCTTTCTTGGAGGCTAAGAAAGATTACTCCGCATATTCTCTTTCTTGGAGGCTAAGAAAGATTACTCCGCATATTCTCTTTCTTGGAGGCTAAGAAAGATTACTCCGCATATTCTCTTTCTTGGAGGCTAAGAAAGATTACTCCGCATATTCTCTTTCTTGGAGGCTAAGAAAGATTACTCCGCATATTCTCTTTCTTGGAGGCTAAGAAAGATTACTCCGCATATTCTCTTTCTTGGAGGCTAAGAAAGATTACTCCGCATATTCTCTTTCTTGGAGGCTAAGAAAGATTACTCCGCATATTCTCTTTCTTGGAGGCTAAGAAAGATTACTCCGCATATTCTCTTTCTTGGAGGCTAAGAAAGATTACTCCGCATATTCTCTTTCTTGGAGGCTAAGAAAGATTACTCCGCATATTCTCTTTCTTGGAGGCTAAGAAAGATTACTCCGCATATTCTCTTTCTTGGAGGCTAAGAAAGATTACTCCGCATATTCTCTTTCTTGGAGGCTAAGAAAGATTACTCCGCATATTCTCTTTCTTGGAGGCTAAGAAAGATTACTCCGCATATTCTCTTTCTTGGAGGCTAAGAAAGATTACTCCGCATATTCTCTTTCTTGGAGGCTAAGAAAGATTACTCCGCATATTCTCTTTCTTGGAGGCTAAGAAAGATTACTCCGCATATTCTCTTTCTTGGAGGCTAAGAAATTAGAGAAAAACCAAGGGGAAGAAAGTAGAGCTTCTCTCTCTAGAATCTAGAGAGAGAAAGCTCCCCCCAGTGGTAATGGTCTGGTGCAGCATTTGGCCAGTTGTTTAGCTCCTCTACCCATTCCTTGGTAGAGTGAGTATGTATTTCAGAGTGTGAGATAGTTCAGGTGCTGCCGTTCAATGTTTTAGAGGTGGATCTGTAACATTTGGAGGTGTATTGCTCTGTTTAACCTCCTCTTCCATGAGGAAGGAAGTGCTCTGGTGGCTCACATTCTTTGTGGGTTTCGGCTGGTTGGTTTAGCTCGTCTACCCGAAAATCTGTGGGTAAGTGAGTTTGTTTCAGATATGTTCTTATGCTCCGTTTGGAGGTGTGATGTTATTTTGCTGTCCATCTTTTGTATCCTTGTTCATCTCCATACAGTGGTGTTTCGATGCCGGAGTGTTCGTTGTGATCAATGTTCATGGATGGTTTTGTTGGGTTTGTTTAGCTGGTTGGTTGTCAAGGTGGTTACGATGTTGAGGAATCTGGAAATGGTCAGGTTCTGGTTTTCGATATGTGTTTGCCGATGGTGGAGGTATCTCTACTCCGGCCTCGGTTTGGTTAGCCATGTGCTATGATTGAAGTACCGGTTTATAACAGATTGCTAGACTTAGTTGCTGTATAACATGCTGCTCGAGATTAATGCTCGAATGTGGCTGTAATGAGCTACTTTAATGCCGGCGTTTCTGTGTTGTTGGTTCTGGTGTTGTCTACCAGCAGTTATGGATCCTCTGTGGTTTAGCTGCTGATACAACTAGTTCATGCGCTGAATGTATGGAAGAAGCTGGTGATTGTGTGCCGCCGGAGTTACTTCAAAACCGGCGAGATAGTGTCTTTGGTACGTAACCTGGGCTCTCTCTCTCACGTGGTGATTGATGGGTTGGGTGGATGACAACTGTGTTCTCCCGCCTGGCTACGCTGTGCTTTGGAAAATGGGTAAGTGAGTTGTTGGTCGGCTTTGGTAGCTTACAGCTAGTGGGCTGTACGACATATGTTTTATATGCATAAACGTGGTATATATTATTATATGTGTTGCTTGTGGTCACTTGGGAATCCAGCTGTTTGACACTGCAGCGTGTTATGATTTATGGGGCCCACTTGTTTGCTTTGTTTGTGTAGAGTGGGCTGTAGGGCCTACAAGTATTAGTTGGTGCACCCTATTTTGACAGATTGGCTGCGAGTTTGGTTGCTTATGCCATGGAAGGATTTTGGCTTTGCCGTGGGCCACCTTTCATGGTGCACGTGGTCTTCTTGTTTTTTGGCATAGTCTTGGGCTCAATTTGTGTTGGTACTTTTTTTTGGGTGGTGGGTTTGGTTTACCCACTGTGGGCAGTCCGTGGGCCTCCTTTTATGGTGCTCGTGGTCTTGTTGTTATAATTGGGTTATTTTGGAAACCTTTTGTTTAACCTCTTTGCAGCGGATCTTTTATAGTTGATTATTTTATGGTGATTGATCGTGTGATCCTCATGTGACTCGATATGAGGGTGGTTTTGAGCCATCTCCGCCAAGAGTGATTAGGGAGTCACTGCTATGGGGAATAGTGATTCAATAACCAACCGAGTTAGAGACTGGGAGATGAGCGGGAGGATAGCTACCGGTTTTCTGGTTGCTTCTTGTCTTCATGTGACCCGCCCTAATTGATCGTATTGCCACGCCTGACATGGAGTGCCGATCACACTGCCGTGTGGTTTGAGGCTTGTGATCTACCAAGGAAGGAACTGGGGGATGTGATGATTGATTTCATGATTTTGTTGGCTGTGTATTGGTTTGTTGCTGAGGTGTTATTGTCTTTTACTTCAACTCCCTAGTCCGTGGCATATGGTTTTTGATCGTGCTAGTTTCATGTGACTTTTCTGGGATTTCTCTTGGGGTATATCTTTTCCTCCGTCTCGGCTTTGGTTAAGTGGCTTGGATGTCACGGCTGTGAGGAGTGGGACGCTTATTGGATTCCATGTTTTTATCTGCAGTAGAGACTGGCAACGACCCGAACCCTCCCCCATGGGTTAAGGACGTAACCGGCCAGTAATCCTAAGATTACCTACGGCCTCAAACCAAAACAGACTTAACACATCAGAGTAAAGGGGCCAAAAAGGGAAGCAAAATTTAAAAATTTGTCCATAGAGCTGTGCTTACATGGCACATCAAAACAAACCATACATATGTACGTTAATAACTCACAACAGAAACATAGTGACATAGGTTCTGTACAGACAGGATCATCCAAAACTAAGTCAACCCATAAAAACTATAAGCAGACATATACAAAACTTCGCCAACCTGACAAAATGTAAATACATAACAAAAGACGAAGACGGGTCTCGTGCGTGAGACACAAGGGCTGACTCTCTCAAAACCTTAGTTGTTCCATACAGACTTCACTGAGGCTAGGTCTGGACTTCTCTTGGCTCACCTACAAACACATGAATGAGCGTGAGCGAAAGCCCAGTGAATAATATCAAATCAAATACAGAAGTTACATAACAATGTAGAACAACACGTTCCAAACGGCCTTAGGCCCAATTCCTATTTCTATTTAACAGATATATAACTATACGAAATTCAAATCAAGTGACTGTAGTTCTAAACATTCTGGCCTTTGGCCCATTCAGATTTCCATTCATGTCAAAACAGCCTTCAGCCCGTTCATTTACGTCAAAACGGCCTTCGGCCCATTCGTTTCTGTCAAAACGGCCTCCGGCCCATACATTCATGTCAAAACGGCCTTCAGCCCACTCATTCATGTCAAAACGACCTTAGGTCTATTCATATATGTCAAAGCGACCTTCAGTCCACTCATTTCTATCAAAACGACCTTCGGTCCATTCATTTCTGTCAAAACGGCCTTCGGCCCATTCATTTCTATCAAAATGGCCTTCGGTCCATTCATTTATATCAGGACGACCTTTGGTCCATTCATTTATATCAGGACGACCTTTGGTCCATTCATTTATATCAGGACGACCTTTGGTCCATTCATTTATATCAGGACGACCTTTGGTCCATTCATTTATATCAGGACGACCTTTGGTCCATTCATTTATATCAGGACGACCTTTGGTCCATTCGTTCACATCAAAACGACCTTCGGTCCACTCACTTATATCAAAACGACCTTTGGTCCATTCATTCACATCAAAACGACCTTCGGTCCATTCATTCATTCCTGTCAGACTTTTGTCCACAATCCCAATTAACAACTCATAAACTTTATAAGGGAATAAGACATTGACAAGGTTTCGAATATTGATATTGACCCTGGAGCTTGACCCTACACATTTCATGAACACAAAAAGGGTCACTAACAGTTCAATCCGTTCTT
Organism: Camellia sinensis; assembly: GCF_004153795.1. Taxonomy (NCBI): domain Eukaryota; kingdom Viridiplantae; phylum Streptophyta; class Magnoliopsida; order Ericales; family Theaceae; genus Camellia; species Camellia sinensis. Next base: position 68,839 of record NW_021034276.1, read on the forward strand.
TGATTCACATATTCCTCTTTAGGCTTTATCTTTATCTCATCAATTCATTTACGATGCTTAACACATGCCTAAGAGTGCTTACACGTGAAAGAGAACAGAAAGCAGAATACAGAATGCAAAAAATAAAATTTCAGAAAACAGGGTTCCCGCTCGAGCGTCAACTTCCCCGCTCGAGCGGACCCTTAAAGCCTGCAAAAGTACTGGTTGCATGAAAATTACGCTCGAGCGTGGAGTATAGCGCTCGAGCGGAAGGCCTGTCTACAAAGCTCCCTGCTCGAGCATGAAATACCCCGCTCGAGCGGACACCAAGTCTGCAAAAAGTACTAGGAGCACGTAATTCACGTTCGAGCGGCGGTTTTCCCCGCTCGAGCGGACATCAAAATTCTGGAAAACCCAGAATTGTTCTTGGGCTTCAATTTCGATGTTCAAGGGGTTCAATTCATGATTTCAGTTCCAAAAACATAAAAACACATAATATTACACGAGAGTGTGAGGATATTACATCAAATTGTTCAAAGTCATCATCTCATTCTCAAACAACTCTCATTTCTTTATCATGAACAAAACCCATATATTTCAAACTTCACATAGGCTCCATTTCTTCAAAAATCAAACATGCAAGTAGGTTGGCTTCCAATTTGAGTTCAAATGGTACAAATAAGGTTCATGATCATGGAACTTATGAAAACCATGCATGCATGTGAGATTTGGTGCCCAATTCCTCTTATTCAACATGGTTCATGCATGAATATGCAAAATTATAGCAATCATGCACATGCATGCTCATATAAGCTCCCAATTCAACAAATTCAACTCAAATTAAGCTCTTGATCACAAGTGAACCTTGAACCTACAAAATTACAAATTCAACTTATGAATTCAAGATCAATTACCTACCTAGAGGCTCAATTTCTCCAATCAATAGCAATTTCTTGAGTATGGCTTCAAAGTATCATGCTTCAAGACCAAAACCTTGATTCTCTCCCCTCTCTCTCTCTAATTTCGGGTCTCTCCTCCTCTAGAGAGTTAAATCATCTAAGAGTGAAATAAAAGAGGGAATTGCACATATAATGGTCCCATATATAAGCCCACTAGGCCACATTAATTTAATATTATATATTTGAGCACTTAGCACTAATTTAATCAAACTTAATTTGATCCAAATCAATTTTCAATTAAATTTCACCGTAGGCTCTAAAAATTATACCAATCACAATGGCGTAATCAATTTCGAGTTCTGTGCCCGATAAGGCCTTCAATTTAATTTCCGAAGCGGATAATCA
>NW_021034276.1:79611-108571 GCF_004153795.1 Camellia sinensis
CTCATACTGGACCAGGTCTTCTTCTCTCCTTCTTTTCTTTTCATCTTACAAAGCTAACTATGTACTACACTTTCCTCCAATTTGCTCTCTGTTCATCAGTTAGCCAGAGATACATCACTGCACTTATCACTTTTGACTGAAACTCTTTTGTTATTTCAGGCAGATGTACTGCAGAAAATCTTGTATAAAGGAAGCTACACAAATGTCTTTATCCATTCAGTGCTTCTCCTTCTGGTGCATCCTCTCCTGCTCGCATCTTCCATTCTGCTGCATCTTTCTTCTCAGCTGTTTCTCTTGTTCTTCATCACCTACAGGACACCTAATTGGCATTTCAGATTGGTCATGCCTTCCTCTAAGAAGCTTCATCATATTCTTTCTCATAATAATCTAGTTCTATGTTTTGTCCAATAAAGCTTTAGTTTGTGTGACATTGTTGTGTTTTCAAAGAGCCATCGGATGCTTTTCATTTGTCTATTCATTGTAAATAAGCCATTAGCTCTTATCCAAGCAGATGTTTGGGCCTTTTGCTTCTCTGTTTCAGGTTTTTAAGGTACTATGTGCTTGTTCATTGATGATTTAGCAAATTTTACTTGGCTTTTTCCTTTGCATTATAAGAGTGAAGTTTTCCCTAAATTTCATTGAATTTAAATCATTTGTTGAGACTTAATTTTCAAACTAAACTTCAGATTCTTCGCAGTGATAATGGAAGGGGAATATTTTAGTACATCATTTCAAAATTTTTCTTAAAATAAAGGCATTGACCATCAAGTAAGCTTGTACAATACACTTCCAAAATGGTGTGCTGAAAGGAAAATAGGCATTTCATTGAATACTACTATACCCTCATGCATCATTCTTCTCTATTTAATTTACTGGTTTGATGCTCTTACCTCTGTCTATTCTGATTAATTAACATCCTAACTCTCAAATATAAAATCTTACTCCCTATGGAGGGTCTTATTCAAACAGAAACTAATTAATATGTTCTGAGATCTTTTGGCTTGTAGATGCATCCTTGGCTCAACAATCCACTAATAACTTCAACCTCGATCTCTTCCTTGTGTTTTCTTGGTTATCAACCTTCATGCAAAGGTTTATAGGTGTCTTGATCCATCACAGGCAAAGTCTATATCTCCAGACTGTATATTTGATGAGTCTTTCTTTTCCTTTTTCAGACTTCTTCCAAACAGTCTTCCTCTGCCTGCTGTCTCTCTCAAGCAGTTTTTCTGGTCTTACCTTCTATCTTCTCTCACACTGCAATCTCTCACGCTTTCCATCTTCCAACAGCTCACCTATCAGTACAACAATTCCAACAGTGCCCAGCACTACACCTATCCAAAGTTCACCAATTCTGCAAATCCAACAGCTGCCTACTCACCAGCAGCCTACTTAATCCAGCAAGCCCCACTGTTTTATCAATTCAGCAGTACAGGTTCTTCCACTTCTGTTTCTCTTCTATCTCTGTCCTGTCATTATCAGTATTGCTATTTCAAAATCTCTATTGAGTCTTCCCTTCTTTCTTCTAATATTCATCCCCTGTTACCAGATCCAAATCAATCTCTTCTCATGACTGTTGTCTTTCTTCTTTCTCTCCTCAGTTCTGAACACAAACTTTTCAGCAAGCAGCTTCTTTTCTGTTTGGCAATCTGCTATGCTTGAAGAATTTCAAGCCTTACAAAAAAGCGTACTTGGTGGTCTTTAGTTGATCTTCCACTGGAAACAGGCAATAGGCTGCAAAATGGGTTTATTAGAATTAAGAAATTCGAGATGGTTCTATAGCAGATATAAGGGCAAGGTTAGTTGCAAGGGGGCTTCTTCAGACTGAAGGGGTGGATCTATCATGAACCTTTAGTCCTGTGGCGTAAGCACCTACTATTAAGAATTCTGTTGTCTGGCCTACATTTTGATTGGCCCATCAACAGCTTGACATATTACATGATTTTCTCCATGGTGTTCTTGAAGAAAGAAGTTTATATGGTTCAGCCCTTCCAGGCTTTGTTCAACCAAAGTCAATCTCAGCTTGTTTGCAAGTTACACAAGGCGCTCTTATGGTTTAAAGCAAGCTCCTAGAGCTTGTTCTCTACCTTCTCCAATTTTCTTCTCACTCATAATTGGTTCAGAAAAGCCATTGTGACTCTCTCTTTTTTTAAGAAGACTTCTACTGCTAATACCATTCTTCTCATCTATTAGATGATATTCTTCCTCACAGGAAAGTTGATCCTCTCTATATTACCTCTCTCATTACACATATGCATACGACCTTTCCGATGAAGGTGCTTGGTTTGTTAATTACTTCTTGGGTATTCTCTGTCATAAAACATGCTTCTTGGTTATGTGCTTTTCAGCAAAATATGCTCGATTTATTAACCAAGGCTGGTATGAGTGACTGCAATGCTTACTCTTCTCCATGGCTACTAAGTCTTCTTCCAAGTGCTCTTACTGCAGCAGAGACTTCCTCTCTTTTTTCTCAGCCGGCTTTGTACAGCAGTTTGGTTGGAGCCCTGCATATCTTACTCTTAATAGACCAGATTTAGCCTTTGTAGTTAATCATCTTTGTCATTCATGCACTCTCCTCTGACTAGCCATTTTACGCTCAGTTAAAAGAATGCTAAGATATCTCAAAGGCACCTTTTATAGGTTCTTCATTTCACTTCTGTCCTCTTCTTCTCAATGCATATTCAGATTCAGATTGGGCCAGGTAATATCCTTGATCGCAGTTCCACACTGGATACTGTATCTATCTTGGTCCTAATCTTATCTCTTGGTCTCAGAGAAGCACCAACTGGTCTCGATCATATCTGTCATAAGGGAGGAGGCTGAATATAGAGCTTTAGCCAACCTCGGCTGAACTTAGTTGGATTGGAATGTTGCTTGCCTGACCTTCATGTTTTTGGTTCTGTGCCTCCTATGGTGTGACAACTTATCTGCCATAGCTATGAGTAACAATCCTGTGTTTCATGCGCGTACGAGAACATATTGAGGTGGATTATCATTTTGTTCGCGAACGGGTTGCATCCAAGAGCGCTTAATATCTGTATTATTCCCACTTCAGATCAAGTTGCTGTATCTTTACTAACTCTCTCGGTTGCTCGGTTTCATATCTTCAGCTCAAACTCATGTCCTTCGTCCCTTGACATTGCAGGGGTATGATAAGTCACCACATGCAACAGATATAGGCACTGAACAGATACAAGAAGCTACAGCAGTTGTATCCACATGTTAATATCCAGCTGTATAGTTTGTTATTTTGTGTTATAGGTTGTTAGGTTTGTTTATAGAGTAACTGTTCAGCATTCTGTGGTTAAGGTGTATGGTTTAGATCAATTGGCAGTTGTATAATATGACTTCATTCCTGGTATCAATGAGAATTGATTCAATAAACAATATTTCATTTTCTTCCTAAGTAATCCTCAAACTAAAGCGCACTAACACGGCTCAACCCAACTCACCGTTACTCCTAAATATTACCTAAGTTCATATTCTTCAAGGTCTAAAATCACCCAAGACATAGGTTCCGATCGAAACTTAATTAATTGTGACTTTAAGATAAAACAGAATTTCAAACAAGCCTTCCCAACCTATTTGCTAACTTTGAAAATTACTAAACCCACTCCACGCTATTCGAAAAATTCCAATAACCTCCAGATATGATCTAATATATCCTAAGTTTCAAACCCAATTGGTTTCACTTGATTTTCTTATCAAAATAATTATCTACAATTTATTATATCCAAACAGGTTGTTTTCTGCAGCACTTTAAAGAAATTGACGGTTCTATTAATATACACGAGCAATCAATGCAAGGCCAAAAATGTACGAAACTAGACTCGTAACCGGTTCTAATGACACTAATTTGATAATTTTTGGATTTATACCCAAAGAGAACAACACTCCCGAATTTACTATTTCGGACTGGTTTCCTGGACAGATTTGAATACCTCAATTTATATGGATTTTGACTCCCAAGAATTATGAAAAAATTCAGATATGAAATTCAATATGTAATTAATCTACAGTAAAAATTTCAGATTAAAATTCATTCGTTTGGTATGGTTTCTTGATTTTTAAAGTCTATGATTTTGCACAGAATTTTTCCTTGAATAATACCCAATCTTTATGCATGAATGTGTTGAACCTTAAACATTATATCTAGACCTATACCAAACAAGGGCACCAGTCCACTGTCAACAAAACACACAAAAATAATGTTACATCTCTTCCACAATGAGACTCACGCAACCACACAGCACCTCTTCTTCCATCATTATTTCCCATAACCCAAGTTTGATATACTAAACTTCCCTTCACACCAGCCCATAAATTAATATATACCTGAATGATCAACCATGCATTTCACGAACTCAACTATAGAAGATCAAAAATAATAATAGAAGTGAGAATAAACAATTAAATTACCCACAAAGTATTGGTTACATAGAATTCCTCTCCCTCCTTGTTTGCCACAAGCTTCTTCATCTCTCTCTTCCTCAATGACTCACGGCTGCTAAGCCTAAAGTGGCTGCTGTTGCGTTGATTATAAAAAGGAATTGATATCTCACCATTAGGGTTTTATCCACCTAATATAAATTTCCAAAATGACCCCTTACTAACTAGTTTATTATTATTATTATTATTATTATTGTTACTATCATTAAGATTATTATCAAAAGTCTTAAAAAATTGTGAACTTCCATAAAAATTTATTTATACTTTAAAAATTAATTAAAGATCCCCCAAATATTTAATTTGCACTTTAGGATTCACCATCAAAATATTTGAGATTGTAATATTATTATTGTTATTATTTAATTATTTACTTAATTTTTATATTTGGGTCTTCACACCTCTTTTCCTTCCAGTCAATCAAATTTTTTTTATCAAATGCCGAGGAATTCTTCCTCTTTGTTTTCATCAGAGTTTTGATATTTTTTTGGTTAATGTAATGATTTAAAGGAACAGAGAAGCAGGCGAAAATTATTGAATTTTTATTTAGAACTTTTGGCTCAATGATTGAAATAGACTCAAAAGGAAAAGAAAAGACAGAATAGAAAGGACAATGATGTTGAGGTTATCACCTCCAAAATTACCAAACTTAGGCTACCAAGACTGACTCGAGTCTGATCCCAACTCCATAGACTTGGTGGAATCAAACTCTGACTTAACACCCAATTTAGAACTCAGAATAAAATTATTCTCGATAGTTAAAATATGGGCGGAAATTCGTGCAATCCATATGTGGTCCATTCCCGATCATAGAAATGGTCACAATATCTCTCCAAGTTTACTGGTCCCGCGTTAGTCTCAATATCTATCACAGAGTCAACTAGTGTTAGACCTAGAACTTCTCCCGTGCTTCTTTGGTGCTTGATTAATCCATGGCTCAAGAAAACTACAAAGAGGGAAGTGCATGTCCATGAGAATATCTACCATAATATCCAATTATGGCTCCAAATCATCTACCACCATGGGGTTTTGGGGTTTTGGCTGGAATTGATGTGCATATATCATGAACAAATTAGCACTCTCTAGAATAAGCACCTCAGATTTGGGCAAATGGGAAGTTGTGATGTATATGCTGAGGTTGAAAGTGGGTAGTAGTGTATGGATGAGGTTGAGATAGGAAGGCAGTGGGGCTTGGTCATGGGGTGGCAATGGGTTGGTGGTGACCTTGGTTCTTTGGGGCGGAGCTATAGTTTTATTGTCAATAAAATCTTGAATCTCATGATGGAGGCAGATGCAATGGTCTGTATCATGACTGTGCTGTTAGTGGAAGGCACAGTACTTGGTGGGATCATGGCTATGTAGAAGTGGGCTAGAAAGGGGTCGGGGATCAAGGAGCTTATGGTGCCCCTTTTCCACTAGAATTTCCATGGCATGGGTTGGAGAGATGTAGAGAGGGTGAAACCTTCGGGTTTGAGGTCGGTTTGAAGTGGTTGGTTGTGGGTTGATATCAGCAAAAGGTTTGGCCATTTTGGTAGAAGTGGTAACAATGTTAATCTCTGAGGTTATGGAATTGGTAGCTGTGCTACTATTGGTAGTTTCTTTGGAATTATGAGTAAATGTCTTTTTCATAGCTCATTTTCTTCTGTAATGATTCCTTGTTTGATAGCATCCTCAATTTGAACCCCAATCTCATGGAGGTCCTTGAAGTTGAAGTGAGAGAATTATCATTTTCTGCAATAACCTTCCATGAAGATTTCTGACAACCATATGGACTTGATCTTTCTCTAGGGGTCGATTTGTCATTATGGATGCCTTTGATCTCCACTTGGTGATAAATGCCATGAAGCTCTCGTTGGGCTCTTCTGGAGTTGCCTCTAATTGTTAAGTGGTTACTTCGATCTGTGTGTTGTAAGAGTACTGAGTAACAAATATTTAAGCTAACTCCCCCTAATTTTGCTTGACCAAATCATTTAACTTGCCATGCCATGCAGTAGCCACTCTTGACATGGTTCTTCCAAACAAAGAAAACTTTTGAGCCCTAGATAGGCCCATGGGTTGTAAGATGTCTGAGAAGAGATGAATATGAACCATAGGATCACCAACTTCATCAAATCTATCTATATGCAAAATTTTAAATTGTTTAGGGCGGGTCAACTTCATCAATATCCGTGGGGAAAAGTCCTCTCACTAGTTGCGTAAGAACCTTAAGATCTTCTTGTGGATTAGGTTCATGAAGTTCCTCAATTGGAGGAGGTGGTTGTAACGCCCTGTAATGCCCTCAAAAAAAAAAAAAAAAAAACATAAAACCCATCACTATAGACATGCATTGATATAAAAGAAACCAACCATTTCTATTCATCAGAGTAATTCTTAAAATAGTATTACATGTTAACAACAAAAGCAAATGCCCAATGGGCTTACAGCTTTCCAAGTCAACACCTGGTTACACAAAAAAAAGAGTACTAACTCTATACAAAATAAGCCCTTGGCTTGATTTACATGTAATACAAACAAAATAGACAAAAAAGAGTCTTCAACTCTCATCATCATCCAAGCTATGTCCTTGGAGGTGGCATACTACCTGTACCTGAAAATAATGTCCCATAAAGGGTGAGCCAACGCCCAGTAGAGATATGCTAAACACAGTATGAGCAATGACTAAGACATTAGCAATTGATAAATGTTCAATTTCCATAAATCAATTCATATCTCATTTCCATTTCATGACCACTATGTTCATGTTTCATTTCAGTTTTCATTTCTTATCAATTTCACAATTTACATCAATGGCTCAGAACCTGGCCAACTACTTATATGAGACAGTGACTCATATTAAACGTTTCCCATTTTACAATAGATAAACATATTAGTTGTATCAACATCTCAACAGATAAGCATACAAGCTGTGTCCACATTTCAACAGATATGCATATTAGCTATATCAACACTTCCAAAGATAAGCATAGGAGCTGTATCAACACTTCCACAAATAAGCATAGAAGCTATATCAACACATTATCTGACAAGCATATGAGCTGTATCAGTGGAGTCCATCCCCTATCTCCTCCCAAACAACATCCGGTTTAGAGGTCTATCCCCTATCTTCCCCTAAACCGTGGAGTACATCCCCTATCCCCTCACACACACACACAACGTATATACACAAAGGTCATATACACAATCAATCAATACATAATGTTAATGTATTCTATCAACTGTCATAATCTATGACAAAACCAATTGATTAGTTTTAGTTTGCCTAATCATCATGCATTGTCTACAACAATCAAAACTACCCTCCATCGGTAGCCCAAGTAATTATTTCTAAACATATAATAAAAGCTCCAACAGATAAAATATCAATGTTTTTAAAAGTGAGTGATTAATGAATCCAACTCCACTATTCTACTATATAATGAGCCAACTTCATTATTTCCAACTCAATTCCATATAACCACACTTTTCCCAAATTAATCATACCAATTAATTTATACAACCAATTAGGGTTTCTACCCCATTTCCCAATATTGACCCAATGGTCTATATTTTAACAACCAACAACAATAACATTATTTTGAAACCCACAATACACATTTTAGAATCAAAATAACAAAACCCTCCTTAACATTTTGAAACCCTAAGTCCCAAAATTACCCGACTTCAACACTTTATCAAAACAACCAAAAATCTATGTCAAAGACCATAAGAGTGAGTAGGAATCCCTACCTCAAATTCGGAGCCCAAGAGAAGAGGATGAAGAAAAACGAAGTTGCTCCAAATCACAAGTTTCTCAGATCAAAATGTAGCCCTCGACGATCAACCCAACTTTTACAAAGGCCAAAGGGGAGGGAAGCACTCTAACTAGATCAAACCCTAGAGAGAAGGGAGTTTCTAGAGAGAGAGGCTCTCAAAAACGTTTTTGGGAAAGTAAGAGAGAGAGAGAAAGTGTAGAAAATGATTCAAAAATGCCCAGCTGCCCTCTGTTATACGACATTCCCGCTCGAGCGGAAAACACAACGCTCGAGCGTCAAGAACAAAAAAGTAGGTCCGCTCGAGCCCAAGAAGGCCCGTTCGAGCGCCAAGACACAAGAATAAAGTATATCCGCTCGAGTGCGAAAACCAGTCCACTCGAGCGTAGATTTTCATCTCCCAGAACTTTCACCAATGAGGTACTACCCGCTCGAGCGCCAACAAGCCCGCTCGAGCGCAACCTGCTCGAGCGTAAGAAACCTGCTCGAGCATAGAAAACACACCTGCAGAAGTTTTGCAGGAACTCGAAATGCTAGAAGGGTGTAAACCCCGCTTGAGCGTAAAATGACCCGCTCGAGCAGACCACTCAAAAATTGGGCAACAGCAATGGGAGCCAAGGCTCTACCAACCTGTAACAACCAAGCCCAACACATTCTAAAACTCAAACAAATGGAATTAAAGGATGACAACAAGATAGACACAACTACCAACTCCACGAAACCGAGTCCGGAATGCAACAGAACAGTAAAGGAAATACCGAAATCGCTATAAGTGGTTGCAGAACCAATGAACCACTGGAGGTGGATGAGATATAGACACCCTAGATGGGCGTTGTAAGAGAACGTCACTATTGGCGGCAACCTTGTTGGTAATAGCATCAATGCTTCGTTGAAGGGATAAAAATATGTTTGCTATAACTACTAGAGGTTAGTTCGTCACTATTAGAGGTTGATCTATCACCACTGGAAGTGGATTGATTACAGATTCTAGAAATTCTAGTTAGAAAGGTATTGACAATGAGTCTTTAACCTTTCTCCTTGTAACTGGCAGAAGACAAACTAACATTGGCTGTCCCTGAACCAAATCTATAGTTCTATTAAGTCCAGCGTGAGTCCACAAAACTTCGGGGATATTAGACTGTTCTGAAGCTATAGTGCTGTGACTACCTAGCAAAAAAAAAAAAAAAAAAAAAGGATCCCCAATCAGAATTTCAGTAGCATTCTGGCTCAACTGATTACTGTTAAATCATGCTAAAAAACTGAACTCAACCCCACAAACTGAAATGCCTGAACAATTCATCTGAACTTGACAACCCCTGTATAGATCCTATACATTCCATATAGTAGAAAAGAGAACAAACACCTCTATGGAAGGTAGAGTTATCCTGTGCAAGCTTTGAAATGATCTAGGGTTTCAATATTCAAACAAGCGACATCATACATCCTAGAATGGCGTGGCATCCTATCCTAATTTTGGAAGTTACTAGAGCTTACCATATGCACTAGGTCAGTCTTTGGTTAAAAAGGGTATCTTAGCAATACTCCGATATACCTACCCAATCTATTACCTATAAGTGTATAGCAGATCAAGCAGTACATTGGTGATCCAGATCGGAGGCTTGTGTTTTTTCCATGACAGAGCCCATGTTCGTCTAACCGCCCGAAGCCGGATGGATAATAGGTGACAAGCACGGAACTTAGTCACACCAATGCATGAAATGCAATAAGCATATAATTGAAAATAAAAGTCATATCATGAAGTTTAAGTCAAGGTTTCTTAATATGCTCAGTAGAGTTGCTATAAACTGTTGTATCACCTGGGGGTTACCCGTGCGTGTTAAATAGTTCGGATCCTCGATTTTTTTCATCTAGTCTCACAAGTGCAATGCAAAACATAGATGAGAGTCCGAATTCGACAACTTTTATAGAAAATCCATTTTATTGCATAATCTTTTCCAGAAATGGACTGTGTCACTAGATCTCAAAGTTACCACCTAATATTTTGGAAAAACTAGGAAACCCGTGACTCATGCCAAGGCCGTTGTTCCTCGTAACCAAAGATGTTTTGGTTTAGAATCTTAGATATGAGAGCAGAAGGTCTTTAATTAAGCATCCCGCTCACCCAATCAAAAGATCGACCTCTAATAAATCATGATATGAGTTCTATTGACTTTATATAGTCATATTCCAGTTTTTAATAATCTTAAAAGTTACTTTTTGAAAGCAATCACGTATAGACTGTGTCATTCATTTTGGAACAACTTGATTTCATGTATTTTGAATGAGTGTGAATAATGTGCAACTCAACAGAAAAGGAGTTCACAAACATAAAAATGAATATTATTCCAAATTGAACAACATAACCTCCATCCATTGGTATTCATATAAATATATCAAATAAGCAAATAGTCACACAGTAAGATGCTAAACATAGTAAGAAAAACACACAAAAGTGGGATGCTACAAAATAACAACTTACATATTTACCGATGTCCCACAAACAACTATAAAACAAAGTTAGCGAAATATGCATGATCTTATATACAAAATTGTCAAAACCCAAACCTGCCTCTATAGGTTTAGCGTCGTAACCGGACAATAATCTTAAGATTACTGAAGGCCTTTGAGATAGACTCACAATATAATGGGTTGGCGAAAGCAAATACTAAATATACAGTGTCTATAGAGCTGTGTAGACTTATATGAGACAGAAAATTTTAAACTTTATAAATATATATTGTCACATCACTATTACATCATCATGTATGCAAATTAAACAAAAAAGGACTTAGCCCTATATATAGAATAAACAAAAACTTGTTCAAAATAGCAAAAGCAAATAAAAATAAAGCTTAGGACTTGTTCACATGATTTATAAAAGACTTCTGGAACCTCCTCGAGAGGTGTATTGGTTGGCTAACACAAACAGATACCAGATCAAAAGTCCTAAGCCTGGTCATGCGCCTGATCACCCACATATAATATAAACAATAAGCTGGAGCCCAGTAAATAATAACAGAGTAAAGGCTTTTATGAATGATGTCCATAACAGATTCAGAATTTAGAATTTAGATCAGAAACAAATTCATATAGAGATTCAGATTTTGTAAATAGTCATACTTGGTACATCTATTAGCTAACAGATCAGAATGGTCATATAAGACCCATGTGCAGTGTGGATGGTCATAAAGACCCTTATTCAAATCAGACAGATGGTTATGCATAATCTTAATAGATAAAACCATGATTGGAACCCCATGAATTCTTGATACCAGGTCACAGATAACAGATATCACATGACAGATGCTAAGGATGCCACGATTATATTTCAGAAAGCTGGACAATCATTCATTCATACAAAAAATATCATATTAGAAAAACAGAGTAAATCATTTAATTAGAAAATAACTTAAGTAAAAACATATCTTTACAGATTTGTTACTCCCAAATAGCTCTACAAATAGATTAGACAAATTAGACAGATCAGACAGATCAAGCGGATGATAGCTCGTGACCTACACAGACACATGACATATATACATTGAAACACATGCTCTTAACTTATTACATTTCTTTCTTAGTGTGTTTCTAATTCATTTCCTATTATTATGGCCTAAACCATGGCTTAAGAATGCCAAGGATGCAATGAAGATGCCATTATGCACTTTGAAAACACTTCGTAAAATTTTAGAAATAGGGCAGTTCACTCAAGCGAAGCTTTGGTCGCTTGAGCGGATCCCTTAGTTTGCAAAAATACTGGATGCTGCAAATCTAGGCTAAAGCCAACTTTTTGGTTGCTTGAGCGATCTTTTGGTTTCTTGAGCCAATCATCAAACTCTGCAAAACTTCTCAGAGTCCTCAAAGTGCGCTCGAGTGAGGCTTTGTTCGCTCGAGCGAAGATGTAGAATTCTGGAATTTCCAGATTTGCATTCAAGGATCAAAACTTGATTTAAATTCATTAAAACTCACTCTTTTGGGCCAAAATTGTACGAAACATTTGGAAACTCATATAAAATCATGAATTGAAGATCATTTCACAAATTCAAGGCCCAAAGCTCAACCAATTCTTCAAGATCGAATCAAAACTTTATGTATGTTGGACATGTATGCAATGATATGGCTTCTTTCCTTCCAAAACATGTATAATTAGGATAAAATGGTATGAAACATGATGAATTCTCAAAATAGAGCTAGAATAATTACATGCATATGAAAATTCCTGGAAACAACTTCAAAATGCAATGAATATGCATGTAGGCATGTATTGAGCTTTAATTCTTCAATCTTAGCTTAATTCTTGTATTTAATCTCTTAATTCTCTTAAATTCATACTCTTGATGCTTCAAATACAAGGTTAAGAGTTGAATTTCTTACCTAAACTCCTCAATTTCTTGTACTCTAGCAAGTTCTTGTACAATTCCACCAATTCTCTTCAATCCTTAGCAGTTCTCCCTCTCCTCTTCTTGAATTCAATCTCTCTCTCTCTCTCTCTCTTTCTCTCTCACGTTTGAGTTCAAAGATGGATGAAGAATATGAGTTCTAGATGATTATATCACATATTTATAGCTTGGATTAGGTTAACTTAATTAAATTGAATTAAAGCCAATCAAGCTTGCTCATATCTAACTAAATCTAATTAGTTTATTCTAATTATTTGATTCCGAATCAATTTCTAATTAAACTTACCATAACATTCTAAAAATTCTAAATTATGCATTAAGATAGTAAATTTCATGTTCGGATGCCAATAAGGTCGTCAATTTTCATACCAAAATTGAATTCTAAATAGATAATCCTACGACAAACAGATATGAATACAAAACATACAAAAAATGCACAATTAACTCATAATTTCATCTTAATTACTCATTAGGCATTCTTAATTAAGGCATAATAGCTAATTACGGATTAGGGTAGTCATAGTCTTCCCACCTTAAAGAGTTTGGTCCTCAAAACTTTAAGTTAACTTCATTCGTGAAGAACGTAGGATCCAATTGAAACAAATTAGGATATTTTTTCATCATATCTTCTTCCATTTCCCAAGTCACATATGTTCCTTCGTGTCGCTGCCAATTGACTTTCACCAATGGAATTTCTTTGTTCCTTAATCTCTTGATCCGACGATTAATAATTTGTATTGGTTATTCTTCATAAGTAAAGTCATCTTTCAATGGCATGTGAGTAGACTCAATAACATGTAACGGATCCCTCAGATAATCGCGAAGCATAGAGATATGGAAGACATTATGCATATGTTCCATAACTGGAGGTAAGGCCACATGATAGGTCACCAGATTGATTTTCTCAATAATCTTATATGGCCCGACATAACATGGTGCTAACTTGCCCTTAGCTCCAAACCGTGTTTGCTTTTTTGTTGGAGTCACCTTGATAAACACATGGTCTCCTACTTCATACTCTTTGTCTTTTCTTTAAACATCGGCATAATTGTTCTGACGACTCTGTGCAGGTTTCAACCGCTGTTGTATCACTTTCGCTTTTCAGTCGTCTTTTGGACAAGTTCAAGCCCCAATAACGGTCTATCACCTACTTCATCCTAGTAGATTGGTGATCGGCATTTTCATCTGTACAGAGCTGTATAAGGAGCCATACCAATACTCGAATCGTAACTATTATTATACACAAATTTGGCCAGAGATAGGTAGGTCTCCTAGTTTTCTTGGAAATCCAAAACACACATTCTCAACATATCTTTCAAAGTCTGTGTAGTTCTTTTTGACTGATCATCTGCCTGTGGATGGTATGCACTGCTGAGTCTCAACTCGATTCCCAAGGCTAGTTACAAACTTTGCCAAAATCTCAAAGTGAACTTGGAATCCCTGTCAGACACTATGAATACAGGCACCCCATGCAACATCACAATCTCATCAATATAAATATTAGCCAACTTGTCCGCATTATAAAAAGTCTTAATAGGTAAACAATGAGTAGACTTAGTGTAGCACTCTAGAAATTTTTTCTTATCGCTCAGGTGATGGAATGATCGCTCGAGTGATCTTGCGAAGCTTCCAATACTTTTGTACGTTTGAGTGAGATTCTGAGAGTTGTTGATGTTCGCTCGAGCACATAGTGTTCGCTTGAGTAGTCTGCCTTATCTAGTTTGAACTTCTGGGAGTTCGTCTTGTTCGCTCGAGCCAAGGATTGGTCGCTTGAGTGAAGTGTCCGAATTCAGCACATTTAAAAGTCACTTTTGGTCCACTTTTTCATTATTCTCTCTTGCTCATTCTCTCTCTTTTTCCTCTCTTCCACCATTGTTGTGGGTTTCAAGCTTTCAAGCTTGGGTTCCATCTCTCATCTTTCATTTCTACCCCAAGTTCCTTATATAAAAACAAAGAGCACACTGAGGGCTTTCTATTAATCTAAGTGGATCACATTTTCGTTGAAGTTGAAATTTTCGCTTCTTCCTCTTCTCTCTTAAGGTAGGGACTTTCTTTGCTTCTCTTCAACATTATCTTATAGACGGATGGGTGGTAGATTTCTATTGCATAAAAACCTCATTTTGAGGAGATTTTCACAAAGAATGAAAAGAAAGTTAGGGTTTACAAAATAGAGAAATTAAAGGACAAATTGACGTGGATAAAGGAAATCTTAAGTGGTTAGAACAAGATTTTATGCTTTTAAGTAAAACGCCCTAATTTGTGCCTAACCCTAGTTGTGGAATGCATTTTGGAAATAAAGAATGTTCCAATTAACATTAGATATATAAAATTAAGTTCATATTTGGTTAAGATGAGCATAAATAATGATGGTAATTAGTGGTTGTGGAAGTTGATTATTATATACAATGATTATGTTAAAGAAATTAATGTTGGTCATTAAATCACTAAATCTTGGATAAGATATAATAATTATTGTGTTGTTAAAATTGAGTATCAAGATTTGTTGATAAAGTGGAGTAGTATAGAGAGAAATGGAACACAAGAATTGCGATTGTTTCTAAAGACGACCGCTATGCTTATGGTGGATGTGTTGTTAGATTAATGTGTGATGGAAATAATAACTGATGTTATTGACTTTGTTTGAAGTGTAACAATGGATGGTGATATTTCTAGTATTCAAGTGTAATGATCATTTGTATTTACAAATGTATTTGATAAATGGACTTACATTAAAGGCTTCGATAATGTTCCCGGGAAATAAAATTTGGGGTGTGACAACTTGGTATCAGAGCTACCGGGTTTGAAAACCTTGAGCTCATGGGAAGTGGTTTTTACCATAATGGGTTGACTTCACTTGGTGAGGACGTTTTCATGTAGGAAGTGTGAGGTGTAAGACATTATGTGTTGCATTGTGTGTGCATGAGTTAAGCTTCAGAGATAATGCTTGTAGTCGGCTAACTTGTTTTGAGATCTCATTGGAGACGCGTCTGATCAACGTGGTTTCCGGTGGGAGTTCTTTAGAAGTTCCGGGACAAGTGGTCATCTTTTTAGACTTGACTCAATTACATGGTTTGCTGCTTAAAATCATTTATGTGTCGTGTGATGATATGTTAAGCTGGTTTCACGTTTTGGTAGGAAGAGTAAGTGTCTTGGGAAAGGTTTAGAGTTCGGTTGATTGATGTTTGATGTTGTCATTGATAGGATGTCGGGGCAAGCTAGCAGAGGTCATGTTGGGACTAGGGGTGCCAGACACAATAGTCTCAATAATATCCGCACCAGCCATAGGCGAGGAGACTGCAGATGAGATAGTAAGAGCTGTGTGGGAGGCTTTAACACACAATAAGGGAGACGAATTATGTGCCTTCAAGACCACTAAGGAGTTCTTGCACTTTAACCCAATAGAGTTCACTGGAGGTCAAAACTGTTAGATGCAGAAAGTTGGTTAGAGCAGGTCACTAAGACTCTTGATATGCTCAGAGTCACGGATGAGGGGTTGAGAGTGGCATTAGCAAGTTTTCTACTAAAGGGAGATGTTGGGTATTGATGGAAGTATATAAGCCCTGCAGTAGGCACCAACTGGGCTACATTCACTACGGCCTTTTAGGCCAAGTATTTTCCTCCTTCCACTTGGGAAAGATTGAGGAAACAATTTGTGCAGTTGTGCCAAGGTACTATGCCTTTGGCACAGTTTGAGGCGAAGTTCACTAGTTTGTCTAGATTCAGTCCAGAGTTGGTAGCAACTAAGGAGCGTCATTGTATTGAGTTTGAAGATAGGTTATGCAATGATATCTGATGGAAGGTGGTGAGGTGCATGCATAGGGACTATCACACACTAGTGGAAGCGATGACTCTCATGGAAGCTACCAATCTTGATGTTGGCCGAGGTGAAAGAGAAAGGGCCATATTGGCGAGTTCTTTGGTTCGAGAGTGCACTAGACCTAGTAGAAGGCAAAGGAGAGTTGAATCTCAACCTCAAGTCTAGTCCCAGCCTCGATCTAGTTTTACCTCGTCGGGTTCGTCTTTCGGGGGATCCAATCAAACTCAGGTTTTCTCGAGTTAGTCACAGAATAAAGGGCCACCTTTTTGTTCCAAGTGTAAACAGATGGGCCATGTTAGGCACCATTTCCTCTTGCGTGGGCAGGGTTTGTTTTAGTAGTCTTGGCAGGAACGATAGTGATGTGGTGTCTTGGTGAAGATTTTTATGCTTTGGCATTGTGATGTAATTTCTTTTGTATGTAGGGCCTTGTGACTATAGATATTATGTATGTATATGTATGTGTGTTCTCAGAACCCAATTGTGTGGTAATGTAATTAAACCTTGGAACTTGTTTATGTTGGAAACTGCTATAAGAATTTGTAATCTTAGTATTTTGTTGTGCAACTGTTTCTGTTCCCTGAATGAAATATATATTGACTTATAAGCTTTAAATTGAATTAAAGTGTTTGTGGAGTGTGGGAGTTGTATGGTTTACAAGGGGTATAGTGAGATGAGGTGAAGCCTTAGGATGGTATGAATTTAGTTTGAGTTACTTAGAATATTGTGAAAGATTTGGAAATGGAGTGTGAGAATTGTGTTTCATAATGACGAGGGTAGTGTTAGTGCAATGTTGGCCGTAAGCTAGTGTTGTGTGTGTGTGTAAAGGAGTTTGCGGTATTTAAGTATATGGTTCATGAGAATAAAGAGATGCTGGAAGTTGTTCTTAAGAGGAAATATGGGTTGTGTTTCCTAGTAATTGGTGTTGTGCGATTGACGATTGTTTTGTGTGACTCGGAGTAGGTAAATTGCCATTGACCTAATAGGCCTTGTTTGTGCTAGAAAATGGGTGCTGCCATATCAACATAAGAGTGATGGGATTATTGGGAACAGTACTAGTGCAATGTATATTTGAGGAGTCCAGTGAGATTCAACAATAGTGTGGGGAATGGTGTGTGGGAGCTCCATTTCGGAGTAAATGGTTAGGGGCAAACTGTGGATGTTTGAGTGTCTAAATTAAAGTTTTTTTGAGTAGTTAATCGATTGGTTGACATTAGTGCTTGGGTGACAAATAGTCACTTTGGAATGGTTGGATATGCGTAAGGTAGCAAGTTTGAGAAATGTCTTGGAAGGGTTTTGTGAGTGTTGAGTCTCCTTTATGTAATGGTGAAGCTCAGATGAAGCTTGTCTCGAGTTGATGAGTTGGAGATGAAGCATAGTGAACTTCTTGGCCTTGTCTGTGTTTTGTGCCTTGTGTGTGAATGATGAGTGATGAAGATGATTATGAGTTGTGAGATTATGAGCATAGGAAAATTGAACTTAGATCCAAGTATGATGTTAGCATGTGTCGGACCCCAGGTAGGGGCAATTGGTGTTGGTTAATATGTCTCTATTTGAATTGTGAGAGTGGATAATTGGTGAATTGGAGTAAGTTGTGAAAAGAAGATGAATCCTTGTAGTCACTCCCTATTTACGGGATTTAAGGATTGGCTTGGTGTAGTTTGGTCCATTTTGGTTTGGTTTGAAACCAGTGGTGTTGATGAGTGGTATTCAAAATTCATTAACACCTAGTCATCTTGGGGAATTGCTTTGGTTCAAATAAATAGTGATATGGTTGAGCAGTACCTTAAGTGGTACTGGAGGACATTGAGCCTTGCTTGTTTATGTATGTTGTTTATGTGAATCTATGAAATCACTCTAATTGGGTTAAAATGTTTGAACGTAGATTGTTACGGGCGCACTTATGTCAATGTGTATTATTGATTATTCGTGTTGATGTTCGTATATGCTAGGTTGCCTCTTGGATGCATCGGGATTGTTTTTATACATTGTTATTACAGATATGTGAGGTAAGTGTGTTGTGATGTCATCGGTGGGTAACAGAGGTTATTGGATGATGGTTGGAATTCACTGGGTAAATGTTGAGAATAATTTGGAAAACAAAAATTTCTTTTCATTGTATTGTGGCTTGGAATGGCACGGTTAAACTAAATGCTAAAGATTTAATCTAAGTTGTGTTAATGACTAGCTTATTGATTGAGTGGAAACAAGATAAGGACGAGTCATGAGGATGTAATTGGTTTAGTATTCTAAATAACACTTTATGTTTTGGAAAACTGTTTATGAAAATTGTGGATTGCGATGTGCTTTGATGGTAAACAATATAAGTTGGAATACCTCTTGAGAAAGAAAACTACATATACATATGAACAATTTTCACTATTTTACCTTTAAATGCCGGGTTGTATAAAGAATTGATAATGTTGCTAATTGTGATATAATTAAGAATTATTGTATTGGGTTGTATATTTGTTTTGTCAGTGCTGGCCTGGTGTTTGGTTTAATGGTGGTTTCCTTTCCTTCGACATTGGGATTTGGTCATTTAGTGGTTGTTTTTGCATGTTGCTATCCTTGGAGGGAGGGGGGGAGGGGGTACAATGGTTGGTGTTGTCGCTTGTCTCTTGTACTCAGATAACTGTGTGATCGAAAAAGTAATTATGACCTCTTCCTTGTGATTCTTCTTGTTTAAGTGTCTTTGGGGCACCAAGGTATCGAACCAGAATTCGAGAACTTATCTCGAGTATGAGTCTAGCTTTTGGTTGATGATGATGTCTTACCCCTAGAATTGAGTAGCTTTTGTTTCGAATCTTACTTTATTTCTAAAATATATCCCAAGTGTGTTAAGTTAGGGGTTGTGATTCTGTCTGTATTGGTTTGCCTTTTTTTTTAGTTCTTCCCTAATTCCCAGGATGAAATTTTTTAAGGTGGGGAGATTGTAGCACTCCAAAATTTTTTTCTCATCGCTTAAGCGATGGAATGATCTCTTAACTGGTCTTGTGAAGCTCCCAGTACTTTTGCAGGTCAGAGTGAGATTCTGAGAGTTGTTAATGTTCGCTCGAGCGTAGGAGTGTTCTCTCGAGCAGTCTGCCTTATCTGGTTTGAACTTCTAGGAGTACGCCTTGTTCGCTTGAGCAAAGACTTGGTCGCTTGAGTGAAGTGTCTGAATTCAGCACATTTAAAAGTCACTTTTGGTCCACTTTTTTATTATTCTCTCTTGCTCCTTCTCTCTTTTTTTCCTATTTTCCACTATTGTTGTGGGTTTCAAGCTTTCAAGTTTGGGTTTCATCTATCTTCTTTCATTTTCTACCCTATGTTCCTTATATAAAAACGAAGAGCATGCCGAGGGCTTTCAATCCATTCAAGCCAATCACGTTTTCGTTGAAGTTGAAATTTTGGGTTCTTTCTCTTCTCTCTTGAGGTAGGGATTTTCTTTGCTTCTCTTCAATATTATCTTATAGATGGATGTGTGGTAGATTTCTATTGCATAAAAACCTCATCTTGATGAGATTTTCATAAAGCATGTACAAAAAGTTAGGGTTTCCAAAATAGAGAAATTAAAGGACAAATTGAGGTGGATTAATGAAGTTTTTTGTAGTTAGAACAAGATTTTATGCTTTTAAGTAAAAAGCCCTAATTTATGCCTAACCCTAGTGGTGGAATGTATTTTGGAAATAAAGAATGTTCCAATTGATATCAGATATATAAAATTAAGTTCATGTTTGGTTAAGATGAGCATAAATAATGATGATAATTAGTGGTTGCGGAAGTTGATTATTACATACAAGAGTTATGTTAAAAAGATTAATGTTGGTAATTAAATCACTAAATCTTGGATAAGATATAATAATTATTGTCTTGTAAAAATTGAGTATCAAGATTTGTTGATAAAGTGGAGTAGTAAAGACAGAAATGGAACACAAGAATTGCGATTGTTTCTAAAGACGACCGTTATGCTTATGGTGGATGTGTTGTTAGATTAATGTGATGGAAATAATAACTGATGTTGTTGACAATGTCTGAATTGTAACAATGGATAACATGATGGAACAATCGATGGTGATATTGGAATAAGCATCCGTTTCCTTTCGGCTTGTGACTAGTAAAGCGTGGCGCTTAATAGAGGTTCTGCCTTCCTTCCGAAGTAATGCCCTGTAAAGCGTGTGGTTTGTTGAGATATGTAGAGGTTCTGCTTTCCTTCCGGCTTGTGACTGGTAAAGGATGCAGTTCTGCATTCCTTCCGGCCAATGACCGGTAAAGTGTGGTGCTTAACAGAGGTTCCACATTCCTTCTAGAGTAGTGCCTCGAAAAATGTGTGGTGTGACGATGTGGCTTGGTAATGGAGCTGGTTTCTATTTAGATATTGTGAAATGATTATAATGGGATCTATACGTGTCATTATGATTACGGGAAATGAATAATTTAATTATGCAAAGTTGAACCAATGGAATTGAGTTGATTCTTTTTATATGGGTTATAGTGGGGTGATGGCTTGGTGTGAATTATGGTAGAATTTAATGGTTTCAATATTCTTGGCCTCCATGTAATATTAACAAGGGATTTTTAAAGGATACGAAAACAAAAGAAAGAGTTTTCATTGAAAAGTTTTCATGGATTTCTTATGAGAATGGTATTACCTATATGCATTGTATTTTATGTAAGAAAAGAGCAGATGAATTATGTGTGTATCATTCTTTAGCATTCATGATCGCATGTATCAAGAAATTTTATTGTTGAGAATCATTGAAGATTCCTACTGGATTTCGTGTTCATCCCATCTATTTTAACCATTTTTAGGAACAAAGTCAGAAAACACCAGATTGAAGATTAGAGAAGTTTATTTTCTTTTATGCAACAAGTGTAAATAAGAGATGTTTGTTGTGATGTGGGGATTATGAGTAGCTCAATGTAAACCGTGGCATGCATTATTGTTGTATTTATTCGAGAGAGAACAATATATTTCTAGTATTTAAGTGTAATGATTATTTGTATTTATAAATGTATTTGATAAATGGACTTAAATTAAAGGTTTTGGTAATGTTTTCCAGAAATAAAATTTGGGGCTTGACACTTAGTCAAACGACCAACAATGACCTAGATAGAATCCATACCTCTAGATGAGTGAGGCAGTCCAACAATGAAGTCCATCGTGACATGCTCCCATTTCCATTCTAGTGTTGGAAGCAGTTGTAGCAATTCGGCAGGTCATTGATGCTCGATTTTTACTTGTTGGCAATGCAAACATTTTGCTACATAGTCAGTAATGCACTTTTTCAATCCAGGCTATCAGAAATTGTCTCAAATCATGATACATCTTTGTGTTCCCCGGATGCCTGGCAAATTTGGAATTGCGGGCTTCATTCATGATACACTTCCTTAGGTCTGAACAATCCGGTACACAAAGTCTCCTTTTGAATTTTAGTACATTATTCTCAAACACAAATCTCGGCCTCGGTTTTGAATCAATTTCTTCAACAATCTTTTTCAGAAACTCAACATCTAGTTGCTTTTTTTTAATCTCCTTAATCATTGCTGGTTGTGCAAAAATGGCGGCTAAAACTCCACCATGTTCATGCAAAACAATTTTAATTTCAGTTCTTTCCAAATCCCATAACAACTCTTTTTGCCCGGTAAGCAAACGTGCCAAGTTCCCGATTGTGTGATACCCTAAATATTTAATTAACACCATGCTACTAAAATAAAATAAAATAAAAATAAAATAATAATAAATATATGGAATAATATATCTAATTACATAGCTATACGTGTTAAAGATGTAATTTAATTTGGCATTGGTTTATAAAAAATAAGATGAATATATTTACTTGGGGGCCAAGTTAACAAAATAATTAATTGTGGAAATTGCTGAAGGAATAAAAGCCGAGCCATCTGTGTTGTCTAGCACTTAGGGGGGTGAGTCATCAACTTAGTGGCATCATTAAAGGGTGATTCATCACTTAGGGTCATGTATATGTATAAAGGGAGGGTTGTGCAGTCAGTAAGGAACAAAAGGGAAAAAGGAAAAAAAAGAGAGTGGAGCAAGAGAACAGTCTCGAATAGCCGGCACAAAAAAGAAGGGAAATAGTAAGAATTAATATTTAGGTGAGTTATATTATATCTTGAGTTATCATAACCTATTTTACGTATGTTTTGAATTACCATAATTTATTTTATACAAGTTATGTTTTATAACTTATATTTAGATTTCAAGTACGTTAATTATTTTCTGAACTCTATTTGCTTATATTGAAACCCATGGATATGTTTATTTAAATTTTAGAAATTATTTGACAATGATTAGAGAAATATTTATTTTTGGTAAGTATCACCACAGGAGTCCCATGCTTTGGGGGACTTAAATAACCATTAGCCTTTGATTGGTTACTTGTGGCCTTCTGTTTGTCATGGATCCACTGACCTTTATTCTATTCTGTTCTGTACCGTGGTTATGGTTATTTACTTACATAATTTCTGGATTTGAGTTTCTGCCGTTTAAATAATTTGTTATTCAATTTACGTTATGTTTAATGTTTTAGTTAAAATAACTATCCATATTATTTTGTACCCCCGTGCTCTTGGTATAATATCTCTCACTCTGCTATATGTTTATAGATGTTACCCCTTTCAGGTGATGAAATATAAAGAAGGATTATGATCTCGTGTAATGGACCAGTACGGAACTTGTTGCCGACATTTTTATTTTCCTTTTTTTTCTTTTCTTACTTTTTCTTCTTTTTTTGCTTGTCACCGAATAATAAAATAATAAAAGACAATGGATGAATTTCCTTTTTATTTAACTAGAAGGGTAGTTAATGACGTTAATTATCATTTTAATTATTTTCTTACTTTTATTTCGCTTTTGCTGGCACCACTTAATTTGTTCAATTAGAATTAATAAGTTGTGATTTCAGCCCTAAGCATCCCGAGGTTGGATCGTGACATCGTGAAAATGTCAGCAATTTGATCATAAGACTTGATAATAATAATAATAATAATAATAATAATAATAATAATAATAATAATAATAATAAAATTAATAAAATAAAATAAAATAAATAAGGAGATAAATCGTTTTCACATGCGACATTAGTCTTTCTATGTAGAATCTTGCGTTTGTACCATGACTAATTTTGGTGATGTAGGGATGTCCAAGTTTATTCTTAGTGAGACATTCTGGAATGAGCTCGAGGCTATGAGTCTAGAGGGGATATTAGGAGTGCACCAAACCCCCACCTCGCCAGAAGGATGTGAAGACTCTGAAGACATAGTCAGGCGACTACATCCGGGCCTTGACCAACTGATGGGACGGCCAAAATACGTACAAGCCGATCCTGATGATATCGTATACCAACCATGGAGGCAGAGTCGTGCACATATGCGAGGATGGTATCTCAGACCTACCCACATGGTTGGTCTTGCCCCAGGATTTGACCACCCACGCTACATCATTGGCCCTTTGCCCTCGCATTTTGTTGAGAGGAGGGGAAATATTTTCCCTGGCGACTACATACTCACTGTTGTCCCCAACCCTTTGGACATTATTAATGTCTAGAATGTTGACTTTAGCAAGGACTTAACATATATCGAGAGACCTGGGTGGATTGTCGATCAAGCATTTTAGGGATACCTACAGTCCATCCCTCTTTATACATTTCAGGTAGAATGGGCCTGTTTCGGGGGGATGGAAATTCGAGCTTCTCATGCAACAATACTTTCCATGGATGTTTGATTAGATGTTGGATAGGAGGATCCTTTTGTTTTGTTTTTTTTTGTTTTCTTTGTATTGTTTTGTGAGCTAACCATGATTAGTTCTAATCCCTATTTTTTGCACTTAAGGATTAGACACGAACATAACTTTTAACTTTTGGATAAGAATGTGGTACTAACACTATATTTGTATCAAAGAAAGCTGGTGTTCTATACATATATATAAATATACATGATGCTTTATACATATGATGTCATGTTCATTAAATTATTTCCACTAAATTTACCTTGTAGTAATGGCCAATGATAGTAACGGAACCGAGTCATCTGTCAGCGGAATTGAGTCAATGGAAAGAATCATGGAAAGAGTTATTACCAACTTTTTGCAGGCCCTGCAAACCAACATAAACAACGGAATGCTAGAACGATGAGAAGAGCTGGTTACGATAAAACAGTTCTAGGATCTGAAGCCCACCACATTCACCAGTGGTTCAAACCCTTTGATAACAGAAGCTTAGGTTAGGGACATGGAAAAGATTTTTCGCGCACTGCCTTGCACAGTCAGAAGGTAACTTTTGCTACTTTCACTTTCAAAGATAATGAGTAGGAATGGCGGCTTCTTACCTTGGAAAAGAAGAAATCGTGACTTGGGCAAGATTCTTGGAAATATTTTACGAAAAATACTTTTCGGATTCACTACGAGAACAAAAGGCATCGTAATTCATACATCTTAAGCAAGGATCAATGACGGTGGCCGAATACGAGAGTAGGTTCACAGAACTATCCCACCGAAGTCTGAAAAGCTCGGAAGTTCGAAGTCGGTTTAGATGATCACATCAGGAACAAGATTGAGGTTTTGAAAATTCCAACTTATACGGAAGTGGTAGACCGAGTGCACGTTGTGGAAAAAGGGATTAAAGCCTTGCGCTTCGGGAAACCAAGCCAAAAGAAGCAATTTTGGGAAAGAGACATCAGAAGATTCAGTGTTGTGCCTCCCAAGAGGGTAAAATACGGGGCACAACCAGTTCAGGCAATCAAGGTCCTACTAATCCCAGATGTGGCACCATTCCAATTTAACCCACTCGTGGAAGGGCTCATTGGGGACGATGCCATCGAGATACAGGAGCATGCTTTAAATGCGGACAAATTGGCCACTTGTTGCGAAATTGCTCAAAGCTTACCGATCCTACAGCCGGCCACTCTGAACTAGCCCCAAAATCTGTAGTGCCTGGAGAAGTGAAAAAGAACCAAAAACGCTGAGGAAGAGCTTTCGCCTTGGTGCTTGGAAACCCGAAGGTTATTGAAAACGTTGTATCAGGTACACTTTCTATTTGTGGTCATTTAGCTCATGTCCTCATTGACTCTGGTTCAACTCATTCATTTGGTACACCACACTTTGCTTCCAAGTTAGCATCGACACCCGAACTCTTAGGATATATACTGTCTGTGTCCTTTCCTTCTAGTCATTCTGCCCTTGGTACTGAGGTGTACAAATCTTGTGCCATATCCTTAAAGGGCGAAACCTTATACACAGAGTTGATTCCCCTCCGTATTGGTAGCTGAGATGTGATTTTAGGAATGGATTGGTTGGCTGCCAATCATGCCTCTATCGATTGCAAAGCCAAAAAGGTCTTCCTCCGGTTTCCAAAGCAACTCGAGCTTGTCTTTGATGGAACTGGAGTTTCCACCATTCCATGTGTTATATCCTCCATGACAGCCCAATGACTTTTAAGAAAGAGTTATTGTAGTTATATCTGCTATGTAATCCATACTCAACTAGAGGCCCCCACACTTTATGTAATCCCTGTGGTTAGGAATTGGTGTCATTTTGCATTTTTCATTATCTTTGAATGGTATATTTATATATGTAACATATAGTAAATATATAAAATTATATATTTTATGCTTGTCCCCCACATGTTGTGTCCTGTATTTTTTGAAAATTGACGTGTCGACGTGCCCGTGTCCATGCTTCTTAGTTGTAAAATGATTATGAAATTAGGAAAAATTGAAATACTTTGTGAATTCATGCTTCCATTGCACTCTCATGGCTTTAGATTGACATTGTGCTATTATTTTGAAAAAGATGAAAATGTTGAAATGGGGTAAATACCTTGGTAAATCCAGTTAGGGGTTGTAGTTGTTTGAGAATTAAGTTGGCTTGTTCCAATTTCCTTCTAGTTAAGAGCCAATATAATGGTATTTGGTAGTGCTCTAAAAGACTAGTAGCAGACACGTACCTAGGGGTTGTCAGAGTCGTATTTACCGCTCGATATTCTGTTGAAATGAAAGCTCATTTGATAGGCTTATGAATTCCAAAAAATACATGGCATGATTCTTGGAAAGAAAACTATATTTTGGCATGGCATATCATTTGCATAGCATGATTATAATCATATTAAGGCATATATAACTTGTTAAATTTATCTCTACTGGGCCTCAATGCTCATCTCTACGTGGAAAAACATTTCAAATTATGATGACATGCTTACCCCTTATTGAATGATCTTGGAGATCTTTTTGGAACACCAATCTCATTTTTGTATTGTTTGTTTTCAACTTTTGAACTATGTATGGGATAGAGGTCCACTCCTTTTTGTATCAGGATTCTTAACCTTGAAAGATGCAAGCCCGTAGGATATTCTATTTGTTTACTTTAATTCTCTTAGTTGATTTACGTGTCATGGTTTGTGTAAAAACATGGAATGTATTTTTTAACTTTCAAATAAGATATCCAATGAGAAAAAAGAGAAATATTCCTATTTATGAGATTGTTGTACTTTGTCTTTATAGTTTTTGCACTTATACCATGAAAATGGATATTAATAATGGGTTGATAATATAAAATTAATTGTAAATTTCGGAATGATGCAGTAAATTTCTCAAAGAGTCTTGTTGAAAAAAGAAGTATAAAGTGTTTGTAACGCCCTCAAAAAAAAAAAAAAAATTAAACCCATCCATATAGGGACATGCATTGATACATAAAGGTCCACATTCATCTATTCATCAGGGTATTTCATTACAACAGTATTACATGTTTACAACACAAAAGCAAATGCCCTACGGGCTTATAGCTTTCCAAGTTAACACTTGGTTACAAAAGAGAGTGCTGACTCAATTACACCTTAAGCCCTTGGCTTGAAACTATATGTAATACAATCAAGGAAAATAAGACAGCCAAAGTATGCCCGCATCTAGCCTTCCAAGCTATGTCCTTAGAGGTGGCAAGCTACCTGTACCTGAAAATGATGTCCCCATATAGGGTGAGCCACAGCCCAGTAGAAATATACTAAACCAACTATGAACAATGACTAAGAGATTAGCAACTGGTAGATGGTCAACACTTACACTTCCATTTACATCTTATTACAATTCCATGACGGTCACGTCTAGGTTACAATTCACCTTCCATTTCTTATTCAACTTTGGGTTTGAAAACAAGGTTCAGTACTCTGGCCAAAACATTTGATGAGATTATAGTTCATCACTAGAACATTTTCGAAATTCAAGGTGGATACACATTTTGGTGTTGTATCAATAACACATAAACTACTTCCATACTTCACAAACGATGATGACATACATTTTAGTGCTACATCAAATCAAACAAACTTTTCAATAGATAAGCATATGAGCTATATCAATACTTCAACAGATAAGCATATGAGCTGTATCAACATTCCAATAGATAAGCATATGAGCTGTATCAACACTTCAACAGATAAGCATATGAGCTGTATCATCACTACAATGGGAGAGCATATGAGCTGCATCCCTGGGTCCATCCCCCATCTTCCCTTAACCATTAACCGGTTTAGAGGTACATCCCCCATCTTCCCCTAAACCGTGGAGTACATCCCCCATCTCCTCTCATGTCACGCCCCACTTTTTATTACTCAAAGTATTACCATTTTCATTTACTTAATTCCATTTCAGAGATAACATGCAGAAATAAACTCGTATATTCAACTTGTAGAAGTGAATAACATTGGTCTCGTTCGTATGCAAGTAAATACAACATGAGTACACTAAATAAATTGCCCTTGGGCTTGCATCATTAAAAGTCAAGAAGAAGGGTATAACCCTTTTACATAAATGGCATTCCGCCAACACAAAAGAGGCCCCGTGGCCAACAAATAAGAAGATCCAAAACCAGGGTTTACTACAGAGTGTAAGCAAGGTATAGGTTGCATGGGAGGTCAGCTGCGTCTCCATGGTAATTGCTAGTTTGCTGGTGCAAAGGTTACGGGTTCAAGAGTTTGCTGGTGCGTGGTTATGGCTGCTTGTAGCGCCTCTGGTGGGAAGATTGTTTTTCTTTTCCGTTATTTTAATTTATTATGGTTGGACATTGTAGATGGTTTGCTGTGTTTCATTCCTTTTGGCCTATCCGTGCGGGATGTGCATGGCATTTTTGTTTTTTTTTGTTCTTGGGTTTCGAACTGTGGATTATGGTACACATGTGAGTTGTGCATGGTCTTCATTCGACATGTTCCTCTTTTGCAAAGGAACAATATCTGTGGATAGCATCCTAGGTCATCTGCTATATGGGACAGCAGCGGGATGGACCTCAGCTTTTTTGTTGACTATGGTAATTATTTCCTAGAACAAAGCAGAGAAGGTTGGAGAAGGATGGAGAGAGTTAGAGAGAAACTTTCTTCTTGAGAATTAGAAGGGAAAGTTAGAGAAAATAAATGGAAATAGTTGGAAAATTAAAGGGAATTCAAATTTACCCTTTTGGACGTGAGAATTGAACACGTTGTTGATTGAGAAAACATTAAATGAGTTTCTTAACTCAAAGTAATTTCGTTAAGTAAATTCTCTTTGTTGGAGGCTTACCAAGATTAGTTTGA
>NW_021034276.1:110062-141687 GCF_004153795.1 Camellia sinensis
TTGCCTTCACCCGGCACTAGTGCGTTGCCCATGACCTTCCTTAAAACCCAGTCGCCCACTTGCTCGTTTCCTTCGAGGTTGTCTCCGCGGTGGACGTCGCTGCATCATCCTCTACTCGGATGTGCTCATTGATGCGCTGCATTAGGTGCCACATGGATGTCTGCTGGTTCATTGTAAGCGAATCCCTCAGCCTATGTCCGAGCGGGAGACCGCGCTTGTATTGCGTGATTGCAAGGTTGACCGGGCAATCCAAGATCTCGTTGAAGGTTTCCCAATACCTCGAGTTGTATGCCTTCAGTGTGTCGCTCGGTTCCATCTTGACACTAAGTAAATGATCGACTTCCTTTGGTGTTTTTGTGTTGGTTTTGAAGCGCGTCACAAAGGCTTCGGCCAACTCATGCCACCGTTGTATGCTCCCTTTACAGCACTAAAATGTGTATCAATCTGGAAGTATGAAGTGTTTTGATTTGAGCCTGAGTCTCATCTGTTTGTGACACTGGATGAATGTGAATATATTATGTATGGTTCACTGTTGTAAGATTGGCCAGGTTCTGAGCCATATTGATAAAGTTGGAAAGTAAAACGTGTCTTAGACAATAGTGTCATGAGACTATAAAATGAAGTAATTGATTATCTTGGTTAACCATCTGTTGAATGCTATTGCTTTATTCATTGCTTATATGTGGTTTAGTACAAAGCTCATAAGATGGAGTAGGTTATCCCTACCTCGACTGATGGGGCTCAACGAAGGAGATGAAGAAACGAAAATGCTCCAAATCCCGAAATTTTCAGATTAGAAGATAGCCCTCGACGATCAACACAACTTTTGTAAAGGCCCAAGGTGAGAAAACAACTCCTACTAGATCAATCCTAAGAGAGAAGTTAGGGTTTTAGTGAGAGGAACTCTCAAAATAGCTTTTTGGAAAAGTAAGAGAGAGAAAGGATGTTGAAAAGTGAACAAAAAGGTCGGATCTCGGCTTTATATAAAAGTCGCCCCGCTCGAGCGGCAAAATCCCCGCTCGAGCATCACTCACAGATCCCCGCTCGAGCGTCCAATCCCCCGCTCGAGCGGCAGATGCACGCTCCCAGAACCTTTATAGACATGGTGCCTGCTCGAGCGTCAAACTCCCCGCTCGAGCGTCAAACACAAACTCCCGCTCGAGCGGCCAATCCCCCGCTCGAGCGTCTACCGCTGCAGACGAAATACTAGATAGGTGATTTCCCCGCTCGAGCGCCAAACTCCCCGCTCGAGCGGACAAGCAACAACAGAGTCCCGCTCGAGCGTCAAAAGCGCCGCTCGAGCAGAGAGACCAAAAACTGGGCAAAGATTTAACGTTTTAAAACACAACCAACTTATTCCCAACTTGCCCAACACAACCCAACCCAAAGCTCGAACACAAAGAGAAAGGGATAGAAAGAGGATAAGACAATAGCACCCTTACGAAACCGAATCCGAATTACAGTTAAGCAAGAAAGGGAAAATCGGGATCGCTATAGTGTTGAATCCTCTGGTGTTGTTCTTGTCCATATCCCACAAGTACACAACAGAAAAAGAAATTTAACAAGAGATTGTGTGGGAATAACTTCAAATTATGAGAAAGTTTTATCGGGTAATGTATAATTCCATATTTTCTTCCAATTGTGTTCTGATACGTTTCTTTCTTATATTTTTGTATTTATTATGATTATGATTGTAACACCCTGAAAATAATTCACCATGAACTACCCACATAAATAACATCCACTGGACCGTGACAATAAACCATCCATCTTTATATAATTAAAGAGAGAGTTTATACAAAAGTTCACATGCGGATATACATTCAACGATATACGAATCACTTGAATCTATAGCATGTGAGACATCTAATCTCAAAACAATAAAATGCCTTTTAGGGCTTACATCTTCCAAGGCACTAGCCCGGTTACACAAAACGGTCTCTTGGACCCAAATACACTAGCCCTTGGCTTACAAAAAAAATATCACAACAAAATAAGAGCAAGACTACTCTTCACAATTAGGTCCACGCCATCAACTCGGCGGGATCACCACATCTTTACCTGCACCAAATCCCATAGGGGTGAGCATAAAGCCCAGTAGAGAATTCTCACAAAGTATATACAGTTATGCTTCTTCCTCAACATGAAAAGAAAACATGAATGCAATGCCATGCCAAGGTTAATAAATGTGGAAAATGTTCATTTCAATGCACTAATTTAAAATCACCATGTTCTCAATATTATCTTCTAATCTCATAAATTTCAAACTTCCAAATATTAATTCAATAGGGGCGGTAAATACAACATTGGTAATCCCTAGGCTGGTGTCTGCAAGTAGACTCTACGAGTACCACCAAACTGTCATTTTTATCGGTATTAATCGGAAGGCTCAATACCTATCCGCGCGGTTTTCTAATCTTTCACCATAGACACTCAGGCCAACTTATCAAATTCAACTACACCCCCTATCTGGACTTACCACGTATTTACCCCATTCACATTTCCATAATTCTCATTACAATATGATCTTTCTCATAATAAATGTTTTTCCAACATATGTCAAGATGTACAATAATAATAACTCAATTGAAACGTAATGCAATAATTACTATTCTTAAATATCTCTACACAATATCAATCAATCCCATTTCTCATTTCTTCCCTTCAAACCATTTTACAAAATACCCATGTGTCTTCAACACACAACAACAATTTCCTATCATACACAATTCTAATCAAATTGCCTCTTCAAGGCCACATGTGATGTTTTTCAAACGTGAACCTCCAGTATTTAGAGTTCTTACAATCTATAATGCACAACAATTTGGTCATCTCACAACAATATATATACATATCATCATGTATGTAACTATAGTCTTTGAAACAAAACTCTCCATTTCAATATGCAAATTACAAGATGGTCATTTTTCAAAACACTCATGAAGTCTACACCCATCTACTCTCTTTAAACACAAGAAGAATAAAAATACCACTAAAGTTTCCATCCCTTCCCAAAATCCCCAATTTCTAAGGCTCTTATCAAAATCCAACATTTGTCCACTTCAAGATGAAAACCAACCCAAATCACATTTCATGAGTCAAATGAAAAGAGAGCCCCTTAGGAAGAACAAAAGATTTGAGGTTTTTGAAACCCATCTTTGAAAAACCCTTTTTCTCTCTCTTCATTTAGTGCAAGATTTAAAACCAACACAACTATTTCATGGAAACTTTAAAATCAAGATTTTGTGGCAATATATGATTTTGTGGAAATATATATATATATATATATATATATATAACTCAAGAACCCCTACCTCAAAGTTTGATGATAAAAGAGAGTGAAACCCTAACTTTGATTGGTGCTTTTCTCCAGCTTCCACTACACCAAGAGGAGCCCTAACTTTTAGATCTTCAAGATTAGAGGATGGTGATGATCCAAGGCTCAAGAAATCCCAAAAAATCAAGGGTTTGATGTGTTGGATGAGGGTTTTTAGAGAGAATGAGCAGAAAATATGGGGTTTTCAGTGAAAGAGGAAAGCCCTAAATGTGATACAAATTCGGACCAAAGGAGTAGAAAAACAGGGTTTTCGAACTGCCCTGGTCCCTCACGTGTGGCACCTCCTCCCCGCACGTGCCTTTTAGGCAGTGTGTAATCCACTAGAAGTCCCCTCTTCCCGCATGTGCGACTTAGCCTCCCGCACGTGCGGCCCTTGTTTTCCAGCCCAGATTTTTCTGACTTGATTCCTTGACACCCCGGACTCGATCGTGCCCACTCCGGAATAGATGAAATTAGACTGCCGAACCAAAAACAAGAATAGTTTCCAAACGTTTTAATCCAACGAAACAAGGGAATGGAATGGAGGAAGAAAGAAAAACAAAGGGAACAAGGAACCGGTCATCACAACCTTCCAACCATAGGAAATTTCATCCCCGAAATTTGAATACACTTACCCACCAAAAGAGTTCTAACAACTATTATCACTTTTAACAACATTAACTACTTGCAACATTCATGTTCAACCAACAATTATCTTTCTCCCTTCATCAACACTCTATCAAACAACAATTGCTCAAATTAGACATGTGAGATGGAACGTCTACAACAAAAGTCATTCTTCCATAGGCTCATACTCAATTTAACAATACATAAAACCACATGTAATCAACAATTCAACACATTTTCTATTCAACACCAGGGAAACATTACAAATTTAGAACAAAACCACTAAACATGCTCAAACAAGTCTGGGTACTTGGAGCAGACTTCCGCCTCCCTTTCCCACGTTGCCTCCTCAACCCCGTGGTGTCTCCACAACACCTTCACTAACGGTATAGTTTTACCCCACAACACTTGCTCCCGGGTATCTAGGATTTGAACTGGCCTCTCTTCGTAGAAGGCATCCTCATCTACCTCCAAATCAACCCAATCTAGCACGTGAGAAGGGTCGGGTTCGTACTTCCTAAGCAGTGACACATGAAACACATTGTGAAGCCCCAAAAGTTATGGCGGTAAAGCCAACCGATATGCCACTTCCCCAATCCTCTCCAATATCTCAAAAGGCCCAATGAACCTCGGAGACAACTTACCACTCTTGCCAAACCGCATTAAACCCTCCCTAGGTGAGATCTTAAGAAACACATGATCACCCACTTCGAAAGATAAGGGTCGCCTTCTCTTATCGGCATAACTTTTCTGTCGACTTTGAGCCGTGGCTAATCTTTTCTGAATGAGAGCAACTTTCTCGGTAGTCTCCCTAACAATCTTCGGACCCAACAACGGTGCATCCCCCACCTCGGCCCAACAAACCGGTGACCTACAAGGGCGGCCATACAAGGCCTCAAATGGTGCCATCTCTATACTAGCTTGATAACTATTATTGTAGGCAAATTCAATCAACGGTAAGTGCCTCTCCCAAGACCCCTTGAAATCTAGGACACAAGCTCTAAGCATATCCTCCAAAATTTGAATGGTGCGCTCCGACTGCCCATCAGTTTGAGGGTGATAAGCGGTGCTAAAAGTTAATTTGGTTCCCAATGCCTCTTGAAGGATTTGCCACAACCGAGCGGTAAAACGGGGATCCCTATCAGACACAATGGTTACCGACACCCCATGAAGTCGAACTATTTCTCTAACATACAATTCTGCCAAGTGCTCAACTGAGTCGCTAGTACGCATTGGAATGAAATGTGCGGACTTAGTCAACCTATCAACAATTACCCAAATGGCATCATTGCCCCGCTGCGTTCTAGGAAGCCCAACTACGAAGTCCATGGTTACGTGCTCCCACTTCCACTCGGCTATGGGTAAGAGTTGGAACAAGCCCGCTGGTCTTTGGTGCTCGGCCTTGACTTGTTGACAAGTAAGGCACTTCGACACAAAGGATGCGACATCCCGCTTCATACCTCTCCACCAAAAATGACGGCTAAGGTCTCGATACATTTTGGTGCCTCCCGGATGTAATGCAAGGAGTGAGTGATGGAACTCCCGAAGCATTTCCTCCCTACAAGATTCCGGCACAAACAAGCGGTCTAGGTAACGTACACTCTGGTCCGAGTGAATGTTCAAACTCTTCTCTTTCTTCCCATTGGAGATTCTCTCCCGAATTAACTCCACTTTGCGGTCTCCCTGTTGTGCCTCTACAACTTTACTAATCAAAATAGGTTGAGTACTCAAGGTAAGCAACGTGGCATTTTCTTCGGACTCGCCCAATTGCAATCCAAACTTCCCGACTTCACCCAACATACCCCACTCCTGAATGGCCACATTCGCCAAACTACTCACAGTTTTTTGGCTTAAGGCATCGGCCACCACATTGGCCTTCCCCGGATGATAGTGCAACTCAAAATCATAGTCTTCTAGAAATTCCATCCACCTCCGTTGGCGTAGATTCAAATCTTTTTGGGAAAATAAATACTTCAAGCTCTTATGGTCGGAGAAGACCTCAAACTTCTCACCATACAAATAATGTTTCCAAATCTTCAAGGCAAACACTACTGCGGCTAACTCTAAGTCGTGGGCAGGGTAATTCTTCTCATGGGTTTTCAATTGCTGTGAGCCATAGGTGACAACCTTTCCCTCTTGCATCAGAACACAACCGAGCCCATCCTGAGATGCATCACAATAGACGGTATACCCCAAACCTCTCTCTGGAATGATCAACACCGCTGCCGTGGTCAATCTAGTTTTAAGCTCCTGGAAAGACTTCTCACAAGCCTCACTCCACACAAACTTAACCCCTTTTCTAGTCAACCTAGTCAAAGGCACGGCTAGTCTAGAGAAATCTCTTATAAATCGACGATAGTACCCCACCAATCCCAAGAAACTCCGAATTTCAAAGACATTCTTAGGTTGCTCCCAATCTTGTACATAATCTATCTTCGAAGAATCTATCGTTACTCCCTCCCTTCACACAACATGGCCCAAAAACTTCACCTCGGTGAGCCAAAATTCACACTTCTCAAATTTGGCATATAACTAATGC
Source organism: Camellia sinensis (assembly GCF_004153795.1). NCBI lineage: Eukaryota > Viridiplantae > Streptophyta > Magnoliopsida > Ericales > Theaceae > Camellia > Camellia sinensis. Next base: position 116,545 of record NW_021034276.1, read on the forward strand.
TCCCTAAGTAAGTCAAGCACTATTCTCAAGTGAGCCTCGTGTTCCTCCTCTGAGGTTGAATAGATTAGGATGTCATCCACGAAGATGACTACAAAATGATCTAAGTACTCTCTAAATATTAGATTCATCAAATCCATGAAAGAAGCCGGTGCATTGGTCAACCCAAAGGGCATTACTAGGAACTCATAGTGGCCATAACGCATACGAAATGCCATTTTGTGGATGTCCTCTTCCCAGACTCTCAATTGATGGTACCCCGACCTCAAGTCGATCTTCGAAAAATAACAAGACCCTCTAAGTTGATCGAATAAATCATCTATTCTGGGTAAAGGGTATTTGTTCTTGACAGTAACTCGATTCAATTTATGGTAGTCAATACACAACCGCAATGACCCATCCTTCTTCTTCGCAAAGAGGGTCGGCGTTCCCCAAGGCGATGTGCTAGGGCGAATGAAGCCCTTGTCTAATAGCTCTTGGAGTTGAATCTTCAACTCCTGCAACTCTGCGGGTGCGAATCTATATGGCACCATAGAAATTGGTGCCATTCCAGGCACTAGATCAATGGTGAACTCAATCTCCCGGTAGGGTGGCAAACTAGTACGGTCCTCGGGAAACACATCCGGGTATTCACACACTACCCTCGGTAACTTGACTCGAGTCCCACCACTCTCATTATTCAAAAGAGTAGCAAGAAGACCACTAAGCTCATCCCTACTACGAGGATCACATACCGGCGATAGGACTCGATCAACCCTGTCCCCCAGAAAGTAGAAACACTCTCCACTCGAGGTGCACACTGTGACCCTCCGACGGAAACAATCAATCATAGCCCGATACAAAACCAACCAATCTATGCCTAGAATAACATCAAAGCTGGACATGTCTAACAGCACAAAAGTAAACGGGATTCTACGCCCGGCAACCTCTATCTCACAATCACGACAGCCCTGATCTAAGTCAACTGTACTCCCGACTGGTGACTCAACTTTGAGTGGAGAAGTTAACAGTACCATTTCTAACCCCAATGTAGATGCGAATGTAGCAGATATGAATGAATGAGATGCACTTGTATCTATCAACACACTGGCTAAAGAATTACACACAATGAAAGAACCTCTCACTACCGAGGATCCTGGTAACTGTTCTGGTGCGGTAACTGCATACACGCGTCCCTATGGCCTCTGCTCATCCCTCGGAGCATAGGCCTGCTGCACTGACTGAGCCGAAGCGGCTCCCTGATGAACTCGTGAAGCCTGAGCTGAGTGAGCCTGCTGGTGGCTTTGTGTCTGCCTAGACCCTGAAGCGCCAGATGCGCCTCCCAATTGAGGGCAAGCTTTCGTCATATGCCCTGACTGTCCGCACTGAAAGCAAGTAGGCCCTGACCCCTACTCTGAGACTGACTTTGAGATCGGTTACGCAGTGGTGATGGCAACTTCTGCTGTCCTCCTCCCTTCTGTGGATAAACAAAGGCCTTGTGACTCGGCTGGCCACATTTGAAGCAAGAAAATCCACTTGGTGCACTCTTCCCTGGACCCGCACTAGGCAAGGGATAAGTAGATCTAGATTGCTGCAACTGAGACTGAGATGAAAAGGTGCTCTTACTCTTCTTGTCGGGCCTAAAGTCCTCTGTGATCCCTGGCCCCTAGACCTCGAGTTCCGAAGTCTTTCCTCCTCGACCTCCACGATAATCTCCACATATGCAGCCATCTCCACAAGGCAATCATACTCTCGGATCATGTTCCTGGCAACCTTGAACAGAATCTTCGTCCTCAACCACTGCTCGAACTCAAAACAACGACACTCCTCCGTCGCTACCAATTTCGGCGCAAACCGAGACAAACTAGAAAAGGCCGCTTCATATTCGGCCACGGACATGTTTAGTTGCTTAAGGTCCTTGAACTTCTGCCTCAACCTCTCCCTAGCCATAGGAGGAAGGTACTGTCTTGGAAGGCCACTACAAAAGCCTCCCATGTCGGTGCTATCCGGCCTTTGGCATACTTCCACTATTGGCCCGCATCACCCTTCATATAATAACTAGCAAGGGTCACCCTCAATTCGCTATCATCTATATGAAGCATTTCAAAGGTCTTCACGGTTTGTTCTAACCACTCGTCTGCTTTCTTTGGATCGGGGCCACCATGGAATTCATCCGACTTGGCCCTTAAAAACTCCCTCCTGAGGAAGCTAGCTCTAGTCTCTGCAACATTTTCCCTTGCTTGGGTCTCCACCCTCAAAATGTTCATAGACTCTCTCAATGCCCCAGCCATCTCCCGGGCTAGAGCCCCCATTGCGGCTTGGCCGGCTTGCCCTGGCACCTCTGCTTGCCCCACTTGTTTGGCCACGTTAGCTTGGCCTACACCTTCTTCTTGCACCGGTGCCTCATGTACCAGTACTCCGTGTATACCCCGGCGTCCCTTACCACGCCTTCCACCCCTACCACTACGTGTTCGGATCCTTTCAGACATCCTAATTGAGAAACAAAATAAACAAACTTAGCACATAATTCCAAATGTGCTCGCAACTTGCCTCACACGTTAAACTAAAGCAATTGCACATATCCTACACATAAACAATTTAATTCACTCCACATAAGCACGTAGTCACATACACACATACAAATTATCCTTTAGTGATGAGATTCGTCCCATGAGAAACCAATAATTCTTAGTAGAATGAGTATTGATTAGGTACCCTTCTATTAAGACCTCAAGGAATCTAATAGGCGCAAATAACATCCCAAAAGTCTAATCCTATACCCACATAGTCACATAAACATGCTGTCACATAATCACAAAACCAAAACGTTTCCTAGTCATGTGAAAGGAACCCATTGTGGTATAACGACCACTTCCCCCGAGCCCCAAGTATTCAAACCCGGTAGCTCTGATACCAAGTTCTAACACCCCGAAAATAATTCACCATGAACTACCCACATAAAATAACATCCATTGGACCATGACAATAAACCATCCATCTTTACATAATTAAAGAGAGAGTTTATACAAAAGTTCACATGCGGATATACATTCAACGATATAAGAATCACTTGAATATATAGCATGTGAGGCATCTAATCTCAAAACAATAAAATGCCTTTAAGGGCTTACATCTTCCAAGGCACTAGCCCGGTTACACAAAATGGTCTCTCGGAGCCAAACACACTAGCCCTTGGCTTACAAAAAAAATATCACAACAAAATAAGAGTAAGACTACTCTTCACAATTAGGTCCATGCCATCAACTCGGTGGGATCACCACATCTTTACCTGCACCAAATCCCACAGGGGTGAACATAAAGCCCAGTAGAGAATTCTCACAAAGTATATACAGTTATGCTTCTTCCTCAACATGAAAAGAAAACGTGATTGCAATGCCATGCCAAGGTTAATAAATGTGGAAAATGTTCATTTCAATGCACTAATTTAAAATCACCATGTTCTCAACATTATCTTGTAATCTTATAAATTTCAAACTTCCAAATATTAATTCAATAGGGGCGGTAGATACGACACTGGTAATCCCTAGGTTGGTGTCTGCAAGTAGACTTTATGAGTACTACCAAACTGTCATTTTTACCGGTATTAACCGAAAGGCTCGACACCTATCCGCGCAGTTTTCTAATCTTTCACCATAGACACTCAGGCCAACTTATCAAATTCAACTACACCCCCTATCCGAACTTACCACATATTTACCCCATTCACATTTCCATAATTCTCATTACAATATGATCTTTCTCATAATAAATGTTTTTCTAACATATGTCAAGTTGTACAATAATAATAACTCAATTGAAACGTGATGCAATAATTACTATTCTTAAATATCTCTACACAATATCAATCAATCCCATTTCTCATTTCTTCCCTTCAAGCCATTTTACAAAATACCCATGTGTCTTCAACACACAACAACAATTTCCTATCATATACAATTCTAATCAAATTGCCTCTTCAGGGCCACATGTGATGTTTTTCAAACATGAACCTCCAGTATTTAGAGTTCTTACAATCTATAATGCACAACAATTTGGTCATCTCACAACAATATATATATATATTGAGTCAACTCTATTTTCTGTCTGTTAATCTATTTCCAGTCATCTTAAATTGGCAACATTATATCTTTGTTTTCCACTTTGTTACTAGCGACCTAATCTTCATCCCTGTCCTTGGTCAGTTCTTTGGTTAGGCAGTGTTGGATTTTAGGGGTCCTCCGAAATGGGTATGTGTGAAAGCCTAGTATGTGAAAACATGATAAATTTAGACAATGTATTAAGATTCCTGTAAAATAGTTTAATTAAAGAAAAATGAGTCGATTATTTAGAAGTAACTCTTCAGTCAGTTCTAGGTCAACAACTTTGCCCTCAATACCTAATCAAGGATTAGTAATTAATGAAGAAGAATTAGGAATACAAAATGATAAACTGGATTTAAGTTGGAATATACCAAAATTATCAGTTAAAGAGATTTATAAAACTACGTTTTTGCAATCTGCTTTTAATGTTAATCTGCATGTTAAAACATTAGAACAAGTTTATGCTTTAGAAAAGCCTAGAGAAACCTGTCACTTATTTGATGCTAACACTATTAAACGTCATTTAAAAACTGGTCACAATTTTATTCATTTAGGATTAATTCAAGTTGGAATCAAACCATTAACTCCACAACGTAAAAATACTTCTGTTTTATTATGTTTCAGAGATGCTCGTTTTCTTGATTATAATGATAGTTTAATGGGTATGGTAGAAACTAGTCTTCACAAAGGACCTATTCATTTTAATTGTTTTTCCGATTTCACACTCAATCTTAGAGATCCACACATATTAGATGCATTAACTTTAAATATTCAATTAAATGGTTCATTTACTAATATGAAGGAAAAAACTCATAATGTTGCTTTAATTTATCGTGTCCATTATAAATGTATTAAAACCAATTTAAATGTTCAAGCTTTACATAAAAGTCCTAAGGATAAAACATTGTTGATTCAAACTAGTAACAATGATACTAATATAAATATCCCTCAAATGATAGAATGGAAAGATATTACTCTCCTTGATCAATGGGTTACGGTCAATGAAAATTACAAACATAATCAACAACAATCCACTAGTCAAGATATCCAAGATATTCAACAATTTATTGATGGTTCAGTCTGTATTAAATTTAATCGTAGTCAATCTTCTAGACATAGTACTTCTAGTATACCTACTGATATTGAAACTGAAGATGAAATATTTAATACTCCTTTATTGCGAAAAAATAGTCAAATTAATTTTGGTCAACCCTCCCATAGTAAATTAAAAGGCATTGATAACTCTATCACTTTTCAAATTAGAAAACCTGTTTACTCTACTCACACACATTTACCTGAAGAAGATACTGAATCAAATAATTCTCCTAGTCAAACTGATTTTGAAGTAATACCTCCAATCAATCCTCAATTAATGACAATTAGCAAATCTTTTGTTCCTGATCTTGATAAATTACATGCTGAATTTAAATCTAAAGAAAATAGGACTAAAAGACATGCTTATCGTGCTAAATATGATTCTACTCAACAATCTAAACTTACTAGAAAATGGTATGATTTTATGATTGAATATAATATGGAAATTTCTTTCTTTGAATATTTAGACAACTATTACAAAAAGGTTAATACAATCACAAAACATAAATGGAAAACTTCTCCTAATACAACTATTAGCTCTAGTCATCCTCCTTTATCTAATATCATTATTGAACATCAAGGATCTGAAGTCCCAGCCTCTCCTTTTAAGTTACCTGGCACTGACCCTGAAATTAAAAAAGTTATTGAACAAAATAATTATACTAATCAATGTTTAAAAACAATTGGTAAACAACTAGATAAACTAGAAACTAATTTAGATGATTATTCTGCTAACACTACATCCACTAAACAATCTTTAGATCAACCTTTGATTAACTTACCCAGTAATCGTTCTAAAAGAAATAGTTTAGTCACTCAAGATACTTCTACTGTTAAAGCTATAAAACAACTATTCACTAAATTAACTACTTCTGAACAAGCTTCACCATCTAAGGAAAAAGGTCTTACTGTCCTAAACCAACCTTTAGACAAGGCTTCTACTCAACCAGAAACTGATACAACTGATCATGAAATTAATCAATTAGCTCAACAATTTCAATCTTCTAATATTAATAAACTCCACTATCCTAAACCTCAACCTACTACTCTTACTAAAAATTGGTATTCTCGACCTACTACACCTGACCTCCAATATGAAGAAACTAATCTTTCTAATCAATTTTTTGTATCTGCTAAAAAATTATACGAATGGAATATTGATGGTCTTAGTGAAGATCAAATACTTCAAAAATTAAATCACTTATCTATGGTTGCAAATAGTTATCTTACTAACTACCCTGATTACTCTCAACCTGAAATTACTTCTTTAATTACCTCTGGTTTTACCGGTATGCTCAAATCTTGGTAGGAAAAATACCTTACTGAAGATCAAAGAGAATCAATCTTACATGCTAATCAAAAAGATGAAAATGATTTACCAATCTTTGATGAAACTATTGGCTATTACAAATCTGATGGTGTTAACACATTAATCTATACCATAGTTAGACATTTCACAGGTACTCCTACTAATATATATTCTCGCATACATGATCAACTTAGTAACCTTACTTGTCCAAAATTAAGTGATTTTAGATGGTATAAATATGTATTTACCTCTAGAGTTATATTAAGAGAAGATTGTACTAAATCTTTTTGGAAAGAAAAATTTATTAACGAATTACCTAGTTTTTTTGCTCACAAAATTAGAGATGTTCTTAGTCAACCTACCGGTATCATTGAATATGATAATTTAACTTATGGTGATATCATTAGCACTATTCAAAAAGAAGGATTAAGAATGTGTATTGATCTTAAACTCAGTCAAAAAGCTACTAAAGATAAACATAAGGCTAAATATAAATTAGGTAATTTTTGTGAACAATATGGTTTACCTCCTGTCGCACCTTCCCGTAGGAAAACACATAAAAAACATAGTAAATCTCATTACAAGTATTCAAACAAGTATAAAAAGAATTATTCACCTTCTAAATCAAATGATAAATTCTATACTAAACCTAAAAAGAAATATTACAAGAAATCACATCGAAAAGCTAAATCTAACAAAGATATTACTTGTTACAACTGTGGTAAAAAAGGTCATTATTCTAATAAATGTAAAGAAAAATAAAAATTAAAAGATAAAGTTAATCAACTTCAAATTAATGATGAATCAAAAAATCAATTATATGAAATCTTTCAATTAAATCAATCTGTTAGTAATTCCTTTTCTGATAATTCTAATACTTCATCTAATTACAATTCACCTAGTGAAGATTCTGATAATAATATAGAATTAGGATGTAATGATTTTTGTTGTAAACCTGTTAAACAAATTACTGTTCTTACTAAACAAAATCAAGAAGAAACTGCTCTTATTGAATTAATTAGTAGACTTGACGATTCTGAATTAAAAAAGAAATATACTGATAAATTAAAATCTTTGTTAATCAATACTAATCATAAACCAAAGTTTGATAAGCCTATTATTAGTCTATCTAAATCCTTAAAAAGATTTAAAAATAAGCAGAAAGAAGTTACCTTACAAGGTTTACAACAAGAAATTAATCAGATTAAACAAACCATTAAAGATTTACAAAATAAAGATCAACATTTAGAAGATGTTATTACATTAAAACTTAATAAAAATTTAGATATTTTCCAAACCAATAATGTTTCTCCTAATGAATCTGAACATGAATCTGATGAACCTACTAACCCTGATAATCTTTTATTTGATAATCGATCACATCAATCTCAATCTCATAATCATGAAGATAATAGATTAAATCTCCTTAATAAAATTCATATTCAAAAATGGTATTCTAAAATTAAAATAGTTATTAATAATTTTGAATTAGATGTTATCGCTTTAATTGATACTGGTGCCGATCTTAATTGTATTCAAGAAGGATTACTCCCTACTAAATATTATGAAAAATGTTGTGAAAAATTAACTTCTGCTAATGGTAGCAAAATGCATATTAAATATAAAATACCTAAAGTTCATATATGTCAAAATAATGTTTGCTTTAAAACTTCCTTTGTTTTGGTTAAATATATGACTGATAAAGTTATTTTAGGAACACCATTTATATTTTTACTATATCCATTTACCACCTCTAGTGAAGGAATAACTACTCATGTTTTAAGTCAACCTGTTACTTTTAAATTCTTATCTCCTCCTGAAATATTGGAATTAAATCAATTAAAAGATTGTTCTATTTCTCAAACGATTAATCAATTAACTTGTCATTTAAGATATCTTAAAGAAGAAATTAATTATAAAAGAATTGATCAACAATTAACTAATCCAGTTATTATTTCTCAAATAAATGATTTTAAATTAAAATTATAAACTACTGTTTGTTCTACTTTACCAACTGCATTTTGGCATAGGAAAAAACATGTAGTCACATTACCATATATTAAGAATTTTCATGAAAGTCAAATTCCTACTAGATCTAGACCTATTCAAATGAATCATGAATTACTTGAAATGTGTAAAAAAGAAATCAATGAACTATTAAAAAATCGAATAATTAATCCAAGTAAATCACCTTGGTCATGTCCTGCTTTTTATGTGAATAAAAATGCTGAATTAGACCGAGGTGTCCCTCGCTTAGTCATCAATTATAAACCATTAAATAAAGTTTTAGAATGGATTCGATATCCTATTCCTAATAAAAAAAGATTTGATTAAAAGACTTAGTCAAGCTGTTATTTTTAGTAAATTTGATTTAAAAAGTGATTTTTGGCAAATACAAATTCATTCTAAAGATAGATATAAAACTGTTTTTACTACACCTTTTGGTCATTATGAATGGAATGTCATGCCATTTGGGTTAAAAAATGATCATAGTGAATTTCAAAATATAATGAATGATATTTTCAATCCATTTAGTCATTTTTTCTATAGTTTATATAGATGATATTCTTATTTTTTCAAAATCAATTAGTGAACACTGGAAACATCTTACTGCATTCTTTTATACCATTAAGAGTCATGGTCTAGTCATTTCTGCTCCTAAGATTAAATTATTTCAAACCAAAGTCAGATTTTTAGGTTATGATATTCACCAGAATACTATTTTACCTATTAGTCGTTCCATCGAATTTGCGTCTAAATTTCCTAATGAAGTCTTAGATAAAACTCAGCTACAACGTTTTTTAGGATCACTGAATTATATTGCTGAATTTTGCAAAGACCTTAGGAAAACTTGTCAGCCTCTGTTTGATCGGTTAAAAGACAATCCTCCTCATTGGTCTTCTACTCGTACTGCTATTGTTAAACAGGTTAAACAATATATCAAATCTCTTCCTTGTCTTGGTATTTCTACTGAAAATTCATTCAAAATTATTCAAATCGGTGCCTCTGATATTGGTTATGGTGGCATCCTTCTCCAGAAAATTACTCCTCAATCATCTGAACAAATTGTTCGTTATCATTCTGGTGTCTGGAATAAAGCACAAAAAAATTATAGTACTATTAAACAAGAAATTTTATCTACTGTTTTATGTATTAGTAAATTTCAAAATGATATTTTAAATCAAAAAATTTTACTTCATGTTGATTGCAAATCTGTTAAATATGTTTTAGAAAAAGATGTTCAAAATCTTGCTAGTAAGCAAATATTTGCCCGATGGCAATCTATCTTAAGTATTTTTGATTTTGACATTGAATATATTCCTGGTTGTCAAAATTCTATTCCTGATTTTCTTACCAGAGAATTTTTACAGGGTGGATAATAATGGCTATTCCCTCTATTTCATCCCATAAACAGAAAATTAAACACTACAAATCCCTGATTAAGCATACTGCTCGTCGCCTTGCCTTTCTCAAATCAACCCATTTACCTGCTAAAAGAGCTCAGTACATACAATTTCATCGAATTAAAGCTCAGAAACAACAACTTGCTCATTATACTAACTGTTTACATGAACATACTGATCAATTAGATATTCTCAGTGGATGCTAATTTATCTCCTCTATTTCACAGATGTCTCATCCACGGCCTCCTTCCAAAGCCTTGGTCCCATCTAGTCAACCATTTGTTTCTCCTCCTTTGGAGTTAGTCACCAAATACCATCCTATTGAATTGGTTAACCGTTACCAAATTCTTGGTAACATTCCTAAACCTAGTTATACATCTGCTTTGGCTACTGATCCTTTTGCTTCATCTAGTCAAGCGGTTACTCCATACCCTCCTAATCTTATTAAATCAGCTCGATCTGATTATGTTAAATCCACCACTACTAATCTCTTTTTCAAAGAACCTAGTCACCCAAAGAGTCATGCTGTTCATGATCTGGTTAAATCTTATTTCCCTCATAGATGGCATTTTATACCTCTCTATCTAGAAAAAACAATTATTTTCTACAAAGACATCCTGTTCAACCATTAGTCAATTGTGATTAAACCCATTTATGATCACACTTACACAAGTAAAATTGTGTATCATTCACTTTATATTCACAATTTTGTTTCTCTGGTTGATTGGGGTTCTCCTTATCAACTACGAGATCTGTCTGTTCATTCAATTCAATACAATTACTATGATTACATTGATGCTTGGTTCAAAGTCCTCTTGTATCAAAATGAGTCAAGCAGTCACTCTTGGTTTCTTCAATTTAATCAAAAGTTCAAATCCGAGTTACCTACCTAGTTTCTGCAATGGTGGACTCAATATGGCGCCATTTCAGAACAACTAATCGTCTTGGCTTCTTTCTCTTGCTTTTGCACTTTTTGGATTATTGATTTTACATCCACTGTTGAAAACTTAATTAGAGCCAAAGACCTGGCTTCTTGAACTTCATCTCTTTGCCTATAATCAGGCATCATTGTCATCCTTAACAACAAACTCTTCATTAGCACTCTCTTGGACCAAGTGCTCTAGGTGTGAAAATTCTTCATCAGCCGTCACATCGGCTGATCCATTAGGTTTTCTCAGTATACTGGGTGGTGCCACTCCTTCAACATATAATTTGGCCTCTGTGAAATCTGCACAAGCTATGAAGGGTTGAGGATCTGCATTGATCTCCTCCATTTCTCCATTGCACAAAGCCATCATGATTTTCTGATGCAAAGAAGAAGGCACACATTTGTTGGTGTGAATCCAATCTCTTCCAAGTAAAGCATTATACTTAGCATTGCTGTCGATAACAAAGAATGTTGTCATGTAGTCCCTGGTTCCCACACTCAGGTTGATGGACAGAATACCTTGGGCCATCTGTTTATCCCCAGCAAAACCAGCAATGGCTGTACTGGTTGGGATTAGTCTGTGATTCTTCTTTCCTAGTTTCTTTAATGAAGACTTTGGAAACAGGTTTACTACTGCCCCGATATCTACCAGGACCCGATTCATCTGTATTCCATTGAAGAAGGCCTTGATATACAAGGGCTTGACATGCTGTGACATGGACGTCGTGGGATACTAAAAAAGGTATGAGAGGTTAATACTTACCTCTTCCTCACTCTCGTTATCAGTTTCCCTAGGTGTGGCTGCTTCGGATTCGTCTTGCACCATACTTACTTGTGAGTCTTCACTGGAGACTGGAATTGGGTCAATATCCTGACCTTGGTTTTCATCTTCAGCTTGAAATTCTTGTGGTAATATAAGCACCATCTTCACTGACACTGAAGGAAACGAGCCAAATTGGACGATTGGCTGCATCTGCTTCCCTTCTTGGTCAACTTGTTCAATTACTTCAGAAGCATCCTCCATGCTGCATTCTGGCACTTCTGTATTAGTAACTTCCTTCGAATGGTCTGTTTCTGTTGGTTTTCCAACCAAAAATTTTTGTTCAGCCATGAAAGCTTCGAACATTTCTTCCTCAACCATCCCCTTCCCTTGGCCTGGGACGACTTCATCTTCTATCTCACTATCACTTTCCATCAAAGCTTTTTCCAACCCTACCAAGCTTGATCTTTCCTTGGCCTTTAGTTCAGAATGAACTTTGGCCAACTGTTCCCTGCTACAACTCCTTTTGTCTGAAAGAGTCGATTTTAGATTATGATCTAATTTTGAATCTTTTTCTCTTTTTGCCTGGCTCTTTAGCTGAACCAACGAAGAACTTTCTTCTCCTTCTTTCAGATCCTTCTGGTACTGAGTGTACCTTCATTGGATCTTCCTCCTTTGGGACCTAGAAATCACTAGAATCATATTTGGTTCTTTTGTTTTCGGGTGCTTAAGCAGCACCCAATTGCTTGGAGCCACCAAAGGTGGTTTAACCATCCTACCTTGGTTTTCAACAACATTTCTTTGGGTAGATATCTCCTTAGGTTTGTTCCGTATGACAAACCAATCTGGAACTCCAGGTACCCACGAACCTACTGACCCGGCTGTTGAACTGTTTCTTTCCTCCTTCGAAGCCATCTTCGAAACTGGCTGTGAAGGCCACTGCTTGGCACTGACTTCCTTTTTTGAGCCTAAGTCAGGCCTTTGATGAAGATAGCCACTTTCCGTCCTACGTGAGGTTGGTCTAGGAGGCCAATCTCTAGCTTTGATTCCATAAACTGAGCCCTTCTCCGACCTCCTTTCAGGATGACTGCTCTCCATTCTGTAATAATTAGGTGGTCTGGACTCATATAAAGGCCTCTTGCCTTTAGAATGCATTCTAGCTGCTGTTAGCTCAGCATTAATGGCTACTGCCTAACACTAGTTGGATATGGCCTTTTGTTATAAGCACTAGTTGGTTTAGGACGCCTCTGCACATCCTTGTAATATTGCTTCCCATCAATTGGAAGCCCCTTCAACCACTTGTAGCTCAGTCTGCATCTGGGACACATTCTTTGCATGACAGCCGTTTCTAAAGAATCGTCATCCAGTGTTTATTCATCAGAGTATTCCCTCTGGTCTAAGAAACCTTGTCCAATAGCTGATAGATTTCCAGTGTCTTTTTTGACAATTGTCTGGATAGCAACATGCATTTGTACATTGACTTCTTCCAATTCTTTTAAGGACAAGTTCTGGAAGTCTGGCGTGATAACATTGGCTGCCACCTCTTCAATTTCTGGGAGCAGATTGGTATCAATCCCCATGGCCTTTTCTGCTTTAGTTGGGAATTTCAAACTCCCCTTTCGAATCTGCTCTTGGATCCTATCTCGAAAAACAATGCAGTTTTTAGTTGAGTGACACCAAGAATTATGCCATTTACAATACACCTTTTCTTTCAGTTCCTCTAGAGATGGAATTTTGACTCCTTTTGGTACCTTCAGGAAATTTGCAGCAAGCAAACGATCAAAAATATCATCTGCCTTTGTTAAATCGAAAGAGTATTTCCTATGAAGGTCTTTCTTTTTTAAACTGTTGGGTCAATCGTTGTCTGTCTTTATTGAATTAATGCGTCACAGATCAAAATCTTGTCCCTACAATCCCTGCTGCATCAATCTCATAATTAGGATCTCTATAATATGTCTTGTATGATGCATTACTTCGAACTTGTTCTTTTTCTAGTAATGTTTCGTACCTAGACACCTTATAGGTTAATTCCACTAAGTCTCTAAACTCAGTTGAGTAAACTTCTTTCGAAGCCTAAACTCTAGACCATTTTGAGCCAATCTCACAAATTCAGGCTCTGGTAAGATGATCTTACATTTATTTCGTGCTCTTTTAAATCTGGCAATAAACTGAGTAGCCTTTTCATCAGGCCTTTGACTCAATCTTGCCAAGTCTGCCATGGAAACATCTGGTTTTGTTTGGAAGAATTGGGCATGAAATGCCTCTTCCATTTGTTGCCAAGTTTGGATAGAGCCAGGTGTAAGATTAATATACCATACAAATGCTACTCCAGTTAGAGAATTTGGAAATAATCTTAATTTCATATATTGGTAAATTCACCACACTGAGCCGCGAATCTAGCAATATGTTCAACCGTTGATTGGTTTCCATTCCCATAAAAAAGGGCAAAATCTGGTATCCTGAAACCTCTTGGGTATTCATGGACCCTATCTACCCATTCTGGGTATGGTTTCCTGTAGACAGGAGTCTAAACCCCCCCAGCCATTGGTCCACACATTTCTCTAACAATGTCAACAATTTGGTCCCTAGGGACCATATTTTGTGCCTGTTGAACCACTACCGGAGGAACAAACACAGGATTCGGTGGACAACCTTGTGCTTGGAGTCCTCTTGGTCTATAGGGTGGTATGTTTGGGACTGGTTGTCCCTGTGGTGCTAGCTGCTGTTGAGGGTATGGATGACCTCTTTGAGCCTGTCCTGCGAAAGGACCTGCGAAAGGTGCTGGAATAGGTGTTGCGTCTCTCCCAGTTGTAGGAAAACCTTCCAACCCCCTGGTATAAATTCGAATAAAGGGTTAGTGAACCCCCTTGTGCCAGGTATGGCTTCGAACATGGGACTTGGAGCCATCCTTATGCCATTTTCTTGTACTGGGCCAGATCCACCAATTTGCATGGCTTCATTGTTAAGTAATGAGGCATTTTGACTTGCATTAAACCTCGAAATAGGTTCATACCAAGACTGAGGTGATGGTCTTTCATAGTTTTGATTACTAGTTTGACCATTAGAATGTCCATTAATCTGCATAGGCTGTTTATCTCTAGCCAATCTTTGTTGAGGGACATTTGAAATTTCCTCCATGTGTCTTGTATTTGTTGGTTGGTGGGTATTCATTCGATCCAAAAAGGATGTTGCCCACCTTTTCATTGTATTCATTAACTGCTGTCCCATGGCATCTACTAGGCCACCCCATGGATTCATTGGCTGAGTAGATGGAACAGTGGATGGTCCAATTCCTTGGCCTCGTCCAATATTATGAACATGTGGTTACTTGTTCCGAAGTGCTGGTCTGTTCGACCATAGGTTCTGATAAAATAAGTGTTTCCACAGGATGTGTTATCACATTATCCTCCAGATTAGGTATTTCTACCTCTCCTTCCACGCCTTCTTCCAAGCGTTTATTTTCTCCTTGTCTCCAACGTCTAGCCATTTCAATTAGTCCCACCAGGCGTGCCAAAAATATATGTTGGCTTTTTGGCTTTCAAAGGTTATTTTTGTAATTGTGAGCGTGCCAGCAAGGATCAATTAGTCCTTACAGAATGTTAATTGCCAACCAATTATCAGACGATTGTGTTTTAGTTCTTTTAGCCTCAATGAAGAGGACTTTTACTGGTGGCTTTGTTTAGGAGAATTAAGCAAAGAATGGGTAAATAAAGAGCATTTGTAGTATTTCATTAAGCAAAATGAAAGACTTACAAAGATTTGAATCAGCCTCGTAGAGGTTTACAGCAACAAGCTACTTGAAAACTACTTTTATGAACGAAATGCAGTGCAGGAATTTAAAGTACAGAAATGTAAAGAACAAGAAATATAAAACTGGAAAAGAAATAATGTAGAATAAAACTGATTTTTTTGATCGAGTCTAGGGGTTTTTCTGGGGTCCTCTCTGCTATTTATACTTCTCAAGGAGAACCATCAAACTGCACTTCTAACCGTCGAACTGCTCCTCTATGATTGCTGATCATGTTGCCTTAGAGTTAGCTCCACTATCCCAATACCTGCAGTTAGTCTTCCCTCCTGATTTTGAATTCAAATGTGAGTAACCGTTAAAGCCACATCACTTTGCATCTCTTTGTTGATTCATTACTACGCAGGTCTTATGAAAACCAATATTAATTGCCACGTGTACGATTACGATCGAAGATTTGAGTTGCTTTCCCATATTACCCTCAATCTGCCACGTGTTGAATTATAATTGGCTTATACAAAATATGTAGCCAACACGATCATCTTGATTTTTTACATGAATATTATATCTAATGAATCCTAAAAAATAAACAATTTGAATCATCGAAATCCGTCCAAAAATAGACTTACCAAGTCCAAACACTCTCTCATGTTGAGGGACATTGTGTTACTACTGTGCATGATGCACATCAATGACTGTTGTGCGACCTGTGAGACTCGTTTTGAATCTTATTTTGATGAACTGAACCGTTCAAATTTTAGGAAACATTGAGAAGAATATACCTAGTACATAAAATCAAGTTGATTGAATATCAATATCCTGTTCATTGAAGCACATTTGCATATGTAAAAAAATAAATATGTATCAAACTGAATACAAATGTGACTTGATGAAGGAGTTATTGATATCTGATCAACTTAATTTTTTATAAGCATATTTGTTTCGATGTTTTCTAAAATTCAAATAGTTCAAATTATCAAAATAAGATCCAAAATAAATCTCATAACCTGTACAACAATCACACCAAATCACATGTTGAGATGGCCATTTCAAAAAAATGCAATATTGGAGTTCCACCAACCTCGTCCTTTTTTTATTTTATTTTATTTACAATAATCGATGTTGTGCATCAGGCACAACAATGACACCAAATCCCATGTTGAGATAGCCAACATAGAATAAACTCAACATTTTCAATAAGAGGGTTTAGGAAAGTTGATAAAAAGTTAATTTTTTGACTTTTTTATTTTGTCTTTTTGTAGGTAAGTTATGTGAAAGGTGATTTGACTCAAAATAGATAAAAAGCTGGAAGCTGACTTTTTACCAACTTCCCAAAAGACTCTAAAATGCAATATTGGAGTATCACCAACCTCGGTTTTATTTATTTATTTACAAAGATAATGTTAGTATGTTGTTATAATAAAATTACAATTGGAAGATTTCGTTGCTGTTTTATCAACTCGATTTTTTTTTTTTTTTTTTAACTACATCAATTTGAACCATTAACCTTTCCTTCACCACATTCTAACATGGGGCTACTAGACCATTGGAGAAACACCACCATGTTTGGTTCTAGAAAATTGAGTCAACTTTTTAAAAAATTAATTTTTTTTATTTATTTTCCGTGTGTTTTTTATTTTAGTAAACTTTTTTAATATTTTGTACAATTTTTTTTTTAATTTTTTAGATAGACATAATCTAAATACATTTAAAAAATATAATATTTATGAAAAAAACTTTTAAAAACTTACCAAATATAAAAAAATAGAAAAATTTAATATATTTTTATATTTTATTGTGTTCAATAATTTTTTTTTACAATTTTTTTACTTTTCAAATATATTAAAATTAAGTGAATCTAATTTTTTAAAAAAATTAATTAAAATATTTTTAAAATTATTAAAAATATAAAAATACAAATTTAAAAATTTAAAAATTCAAAAGCAAACAATTCCAGCAAGCTCGTTTGACTTTCCTATAATATAGAGGCCATGTTTATTTAGCAGATTAAGTTGAATGGAATTATTAGTGAAGATATAGTTGGTGAAGAAATTGCTAATGTGTGTATTGTTAGTAAGGAGATTAGGTAAAAATATATTTGTTTTGATGATATAGTGTTGAAAATAATTAGTGATAGAATTATTAAATTATTTTTATAAAAAATCTAAAAAAAAATTTGTATATTAAAAAAATATCTAAAACAAATATATATATATTTTAAAAAACAGGTTGCAATTGTAAAAAAAAAAAAACCAAAACAAAAAAATAAGTATTGTTCCGGTCAACCATCTAGATGACTGGTCGAACGTTCAGGAAGAGTCCAAATGGATGACTAAAGGGTTGGTTTGGCATTAGGGATGGCAATTTAAAGCCGGCCCGACGGGGACACGCTCTCCCGATCTCGATTAGAGCGGTTTTTTCCCGAAAAATACCCCCGACGAGCCACGGATGATTTTCGGGCCAAGGACGGTGATATGTTTTTCAGCCCCGGCCCGTCCCCAACCCCGTCCCGGTCCCGGTCCCCGTCCCCGTCCCTGTTTCCCCCCGAAGTAAAATTACTATTGTAATGACCCCAAAATGCGTATAGAAAGTCATCCTTATTTAATTAGGGGTTAATGTGTTTTAATTCAACTATATCTATCGGAATTATAGAATTATCTGCTGAGTTATGGCGACCTTTATTGTATCGGCTTGAAATTTTTTTTTTACCCTCCGCTCGAGCATGGGCTCATTTTTGACATTCTTAATAGTGTATTTGGAATGTTCTTACCTTATTTTGGGTTATTGTTTGAGGTGGTGGTATGATGGTAAAGTAAGATTGGACCAATGAATTTAATTCGAATAGTTAATCTACGATCAGCCGTCATTCATTTGTCGTTTTCTTTTTCCACACTTTGAATCTGAATATGAGGTTAGAACCATTGGAAAGCTTATTTCTGGGGCTTCGATTTGGACACAAGAACGACCTAGAACGGAGTCCCGATGAGAGAGTTATACCCGTTTGAAGTTTTCACATCTGTGCTGGAAGCAGAGCCGCACGTGTGGGGAATAGCGCCGCACGTGCGGTCTGTGCGGGATAGCAGCTCTAAAAACGGGATTTTTGGACCATTTCTTGCAATTTCTTTTTCCCTCTCTTCTTCTCCCCTCTTCCATGTCCGAAACCCTAGCTTCCAAAACCTTGATTTCCTCCACTTTTATCAACAAAATCCTCCATGGATCTTGTATCAAGGATGGAGAACAAGAAAGGGTCAACATTTTCAACCGATTGAATTTCGAAATTGAGGTGGAATCTCATCCAAGCTCGCTCCTTTGTTTGTTCTTCGAGGTAGGGGTTCTAGATCTCCTCAATACTTACATCTATGGATAGATTTATGGTAACTTCATTATATTAATGCAAAAATCTTCATTTTTATCATCTAGGGCATATTATGAGATTTGGGGATTTAGAGTTTGAGATGTTGGAAGTTAAATTGGTGGGTTAAAATGATGAATTGTGAATCCTGGATGTAAAATCATTGGAAAAATTGGAATTAAAAGTGGTAATTTAAGAGTGTGAATTTTTGTTAAAATCCTCATTTTTCTTGAAACCCTAGGTTGATTAATGATGATACCCCAATGATTTGGCCCAATTGAAAGTAGAATAATGAAATTGAGGTATTGAATTATATGTGTTCAAGTTTAATTAGAATTTGGAAATGTTTGAAAATTATGTTTAAAAATTTCCGAATGAACTTTGTTATGAATATTGGAATTCATGCTAGCATGTGAAGGGAAAATTGGGGAAATAATCTATTAATGGTATGAATGATATGAACTTGGTTTTGGAATGTTGAAATGGGATTCAAGGATTTATTTCGAATTATGTTAAATTACAAATGGTGTTGATAAACTAAATGTTGACTTTTGTTGAAGTTATGTTGTGTTGAATAATGCTGACTTGAATGGTGATGTACTATGATAAATGATGTTTGAATTACGTGAATTGTGTAGGGTCAGCTACAGGGGCAGACAAGCACCTGAACGCTGTGAGTAGTAGTACTTCGATGTACCTTTAACCTTTAATAATTATTATTATTGACGTTATGATCTTCGTCGTAAGAATTATGTTGACATATATGCTATGTATGCTATGTGAGAAACATTGTGAACTCATGGAAACATCAAAGAAGTTGTGAAGTTATGTATGCTATGTGAGAAACATTGTGAAATTATGGGAACATCAAAAGATTTGTGAAATTATGAATATTTGTGAATATGAAGTTATGTGGCCAAGCGCCATTTGTGAATTATGAATCTATGTGGCCAAGGGCAATTTGTGAAATATGAAGTTATGTAACCAAGGGCCATTTGTGAAGATCAACCCTATGTGGCCAAGGGCCGACTTGTGACTTATGAAGCTATGAGGCCAAGGGCCAAACTTGTGAACTTGTGAATCAAAGGGCCGAAGGCCGATGTGATAAGTTGTGACTCTATGAAACCCAAAGGCTATTGTGAATGTGAGAACCTCTCAGGCCAAGGGCCGAACTGTGAAATTGTGAAACCGATAAAGTCATCTGTAATCTAATGAAAATGTGCTTACTTTTCGTTACTAATTATCAGGAATGTCCTGTTAACTTTACGTTAATTATGTCAACTCATGGAATGATGTAACGGTTACCATTAGGACTCTGTTAATTACAAGGCAAGGCAACTATGTTACAATATAAGAATGATTAAACAAAGGTGTATGCTATTGATTAATAGAGCACGTAAGTAAGTCATTTACCCAAAGAATTTATGTTCATTCTTGAATGATGGATTCTGAGTAAATATAAGAGTAACTATGTGCATCCATATGAATTGAAGTTATTTTGCTATGATGCTGATAAATTGGAAGTTATTCAGAATCTACGTTATAAGTGCAAAGTTTAGAATCATTGCGTGACCCTCATGAGAATGTGAATTAGTCTCTCATTGTTAAGCGTACGATAATGACATGATACAACAAGAAATGCTCTAGTTATGATATGTTTCGTTCGAATTAATGAATGAAGTTCAAGTATATTCAGGTATGTTTCAAGTGTATGTTACAAGTTTATGTTTTGTTACAAGCTTATGTATGTTACAAGTTTACGTATGTTACAAGTTTAAGTCTGTTACAAGTTCAAGGATGTTACAAGTTCTTTGTTTCAATGGATTCATGCCAACTTTTCAACGGCTTCATGCCAACTTTTTCAACGGCTTCATGCCACAGTTTCAGGGCCTTAGTGCCATATGTTACAAGGGCTTTATGCCACATTGTTTCAAGGGTCTTAGTGCCATATTGTTACAAGGGCTTTATGCCACATGTTTCAAGGGCTTATAGCCACCATGTTTATGTTGCAAGATTGAACCTAAGGCCATTATGTACTTAGCACACAGATCAAGATCTAACTATGTGAACTCTACATCTTTATATGCATTGCTCTGTGTTATGTTTCAAGTTAAGCATCGTTTTATTTATGTATTACTATTCACCGAGTCCGGCTCACTCTCTGTTATGTCTGTTTCTGTAGGTCACCAAATCAGATGGTCAGTCCTAGCCATGACGCTTCTTTCTTTTGTCAACCTTCGTGTGTCCAGGCACTATACACAGTCATTGATTTTGTTAAGCTGATAAGATGTTGGCTTGCTTTTTTGAATGTCTATCTAAGAGTGATGTATATAGCTCTCATGTTTTTGTATATGCCCAATAATAGGGCTGGGTTTGTATATATGTATGTATATAACCGATGTTCAAGTGTATGTTTTAGATTTTATTTTTTGTTAAAAGTTTGTGATCCTGGCATGATAGTAGTGCTCGATGGAGTTTGTTTCCAGTGTCAAATTTTAATATTTAGTGCTTCCGTTCAGGCCCCATATATATAGATATAAAACAGGTTAAGTGTCCGTTTCTGAAGTGGTCATGCATGAAACTTTTAGGGGCGGGTTTGGGGCGTGACAACTATCATACCCCTCAATCCTTCATTCATATATATATAGCCTCAAGGCTGTATTACACTTAACTGAACCCCTCCTCTGTCTTTTTCTCTCTCATTCTCTCTCTCTCTGCCCTTTACTCTCTCTCACTCTCACTGACTCACTCTCGCATTTCTTCTCCTCACCACCGCTGTCCGCGACGTCTTCTCCTTAGTGCCACTGCCACTGTCCGTGATGCCAGAGTCGCGTCCAGCTCGCACCTCCGTGGACTCTGCACCTCAGTTCACCTCATCACTTTCACACTCTCCTCACCTCTGTCCACCTCGCACCACCGCTCCACCTCCTTCGTCGACCATCGTCGGTGATTTGCAATCTGTTGTTGCCGCTCCACCTCCTCCGTTGTCCATCGCCGTAGATCTGAGATCTATTTGTTGCCGCTCCACCTCCTCCGCCATCCATCACCACGAATCTGAGATTTGTTGATGTTGATATTTTTTTGATGATTTTGTTAATTTCAGATTTATTGATGTTGTTGAGATGATTTGTGGTTGTTGTTTGTTGTTTTTTTTTTTTTTTTTTTCTCCAAGGAGTTTTCAGGGTCGGGGAAACCCGATCCCCGTTAGGGGACGGGGACAGTGACGGTGATAAGTTTCCCGTCGGGGATCGGGGCCAGGGACGGGAAAAAATTTCAACCTCGGGGAACGGGGACGGGAGTGTGATCCCCGGCCCTGCCCAATGCCATTCTTATTTGGCATCCATGAAAAAAGACAAAAAACTAAAAGTTACTAAAAAAATCAAAAAATTATTACTATTCACAAAAAAAATAAAAAAAAAAAGTAACAAGTCAAGTTTTGGCATGGCAATGATGGTGATTGTCTGGTGCTGTCAGAACATTTATGTATATATATGTGAATAAATATTATTTGAATGATGCGCTGTCACAGAACATATATTGTAATAGGCTGAGGTGTCACGGGTTTGTTGGGCCAGTGGGAGCCTACCAAGGGGTCCCGTTTTGATAATTGGAACCGTCAATAGTAGAACTCGTCGAGTACTATATCCCTGTAAAAAATCATGTTAATCAGATATCGATAACTATATGATCAAATCATTTTTTGTATAAAAAATGGACGGTGCACAAAGTAACGATCGACAAAAAACTAATCCGATCAGATAGCTATTGACATCCGATCAACGTGATTTTTTACAATCATGTAGTATTTGACGAGTTTTACATATTGAACGGTTTTGATTATCAAAACGAGACCTGTGGTGGGCCCTCACGGGCCGAACAGTACCGTCCAGTCTGAAATATTGTAGGCAATCTGGTCTTAGCTGCCCACCGTAGGCATGACGGTACCATCACTGTCATAGCATTTATATATGTAGGGTAATATAGTAATTTTGTTATTTTATATAATATTTTAATACACATTTTTTCGTAAAAAGTTAAAAAGTTATCCCAAAATAATCATATTTTTTCCTCTACTTTTTAGTTCAAAAAATTCAAAAAATACACTTTATTTTGAACACCCGATCAAACTCTCAAATAGACCCAATCAGTTTATTATTTTTCCTAATCCCACACTTTTCTCAACCAAACTATTTTACTTACTGAGAGATTATTAAGAAAATGATTGAGACTACTAAAAATTGTGTTCTAATAGCATCACTAATGATGTGGTAGTTGCCTTATTTATTTATTTTTTTTAAACATTCTCAATACTGTAGGGATTGTTTGGGATGATCCAATAAGTGTATTTTTGACCTTTTTTACAAAAAAATAAAATAAAAGATGTGTGTTTGAAGTGATGTGATAGAGAGATAATGTGATTAAATAAATGATATGATTTAATAGGATAATAACTTTTTAATTTTTTTATATTATGTCAAATTAGACCTTAATGTTATTAATATATATATATTTTTTTCCATGTATGAATTATGGGTGGATTACTAAACTACTCAGGCTGACAAGTCGACCTCTCAAATCAACACTTAAGTGCTCAACACTTAAACGTGCTGTAGATGACACTTTCACAATCAATCTATACCAATCCGATCACTAAAGCGCCAAATAAACGGACCAGATAGATAGAAATTTCATGAAAGCCTTCAATTTCCTAACACATCCCTTCACTAGTTTATCGACCTTCCGAATAAAACAAATCATATTATATCAATTTTCAAATCAAGTCAACTAGCTTTGCGTAATGATGCACTAACTAAACTAAACTAACCTTTTTCACATTCCAACAAATTTGAAAGCCACGAATAATTATTCTATCCCATAATAATCGGGTAAGTTACACATATATCCTTAAAGTTTAAAATATAATATATATATTTTTTATGTTTCGAAAATTACACTAATTATTATTATTATAATTATTTATTCAGAATAAAATATTTAACTGATACATTTTTTTTTTACTTCTGTATTTCTTTTGTTTTTTTTTTATTTCCTTTGTTTCACTTTTTTTTTATATGAGAAGTTGGCATAAATTAATAAATACACACTTTTTATCTTTTTTTAAGTCATATCATTATTTTATTTTTCTGCAACATTTTTTCGTAAAAAATTAAAAAATTCACTTATTAGTCTTGTTTGGGAACATGATTATTTTAGTATTTTTGGCTTTTTAACTAAAATATGAGATAAAAAAAATTTAATATGTTTGGAGTGACTTTTTAGTTTTGTACGAAAAGAATGTGCAAAAATAGAGAAGAAAAAGAAATTTTTAGCTTTTTTTAGTATAAGTTTATAGACTTTTTGACATTTTTAGTATTTTTTGACTTTTTTGACAAAATATTTAACTTGGCAAACGAGGCTTAAATTATTTCAACTACCCTTTATTATAAATTTAAAATTTTTTTATTAAAATAATTACCTTTTTATATAAAGAGAAATTTATAAAATGGGATTATTACTATAAAAATGAAATATAATTTTAAAAATATCAAAATTAAAGATATAAGGTCTTTTGAAAATAAAAAATAAATAATTCTTAACTTTTTACTTATTTTAAATCACATTACTTCTCGTAAATTTCACTCATATGGCGTTTGGCGAGACTTTTTTTAGCCAACGATCGTCTCAAGGAAGTTAAAAATTTCGACGACTCCAAAATCGGCGTCAAAGGCCTCCTCGCTTCGGCCTCATCTCCTACATCCCCGCTTCTTCACCACCACACTGGAAATCTCGCCCCACCACCACCGCCGCCGCCGTCCTCGTCCTTAATCATCGACCTCTCTGGCCCCCGCTCCGCTGTCGTCGACCAAGTCCGCAGCGCCGCCTCCACCTTCAGCTTCTTCCAAATCACCAACCACGGCATCCCCTCCGCTGTCCTCCGCCGCACCGTCGCCGCCGTGAAATCCTTCAACGAGCACCGACGGAGTCAAAGATGCTCAGTACCACCGGAGACGGCAGCGGAGTCAACTTCTCCACCAACGTCGATCTCTTCGCTCCAAAGCCGCCAGCTAGCGCGACACCATACAGATGCGGCTGCGCTGACCCCTCCGAATCCCGAAGACATCCCGGGGCCGTCCGATCGGAGGTGTACGAGTGGACCGGAGATCGACGGCTCGGTGACGATCTGTTGGGATTGCTATCGGAGGATTGGGAATTGAGAGGAGAGATTGAAGGAATTGTCGTGCTCGGAGTCGAGGACAATGGCGGCTCACTACTATCCGTACTGTCCGGAGCCGGATATGACGTATGGGCTGACGTCACATTACGGATTCGGGTTGGTGACGGTGGTGTTGCAAACCAGGTTGGTGGTTTGCAGGTGAAGCACGGCGGAGATGGGTTAATATTGAACCTGTGCCTGGTGGTCTCATTGTTAACGCTGGAGATATTCTTCAGGTATGCATGTTGCTAACACATAAA